>JAGDQP010031321.1:0-22009 GCA_022664845.1 Lepisma saccharinum
TATATATATATATATATAAATCATAATAATAAATCACAGCCATATTCAATCCACTAGTGGATGAGGCCTCTCCCCGAAGGGAGGAGTTGGTCTACTGCTCCCACGCTGACCAGACGGATATATATATATAACTAGTACAAAGGAAAGCCGGGAAGGCAGGTTAAGGTAAATTTTAGACAAATGAAGGAGAAAAAAGGATTATTACAGCTTATTAACGCACTAGATCACACATATTCATCACATGTACACACAAAAAAAGTCACTATATTTCGTGTATTCACACTTTTTCAAGTAGAGAGGAAGACAGCGAAATTCACGCGTTCACAAAGTACAAGTTTGAAGAGAGAGTCTCAGTTATTTAATTATTTATTATTTAATCGTTTAACTTCGAAATTCAGTTGTTTTGACTCCTTGCTTTCTCTGATCGCGGTGCATAACTTTACCCTTACTTTTGTGATCACTAATTGATGGTCGGTGCCACCTTCCGCTCCTCTGTACGAAATAACATCCATTATGTTGGTGTGTCTTCGTCTGTCTACTAATACGTGATCGATCTGGTTGAGAGTTTTGCCGTCCGGAGATACCCATGTGTATTTGTGTGTCTTTGTGTTCAAACTACGTGCTCTTTACCAGTAGGTTATTCGAAATCGCGAAAGTTATCAGTCTTTCTCCATTGTTGTTGGTCTTTTCGTGAAGGCTGTATTTGCCTACGATAGGTCTATATTTTTCTTCCCTCCCTACCTTTGCATTGAAATCACCCAACACAATTTTCGAATTATACTTCGGCATTCGGTCAAAGAGCTTTTCTAGCTCATCATAGAATATATCCATGCAATACAAACATAGATGATGGAGCTTTGTGAGAAAAGAAGAGCAAGCTTGGGGATTCGAACTGGCGTCGCCAGTTCTATAGACGAAAAAAGGGGGGGGGGAATAACGCGACGCAGCGCGCACGGCCAGGAAGACACCAGATAGGCAAGCTTCAAGCTCAACTCTTACTGAAATAAAAGCAAAGTAAAAGTTATATAAAACTGACTTTTGTTTCAGTTACATTGTTTTGTGCATTTATGACTTAATCTTCTATTGATTACTATTTTGTTAGATTCTATACGTATGAAAACCATGTTGTATAATTTGTTAAAAGTTTCAAAAACAGTATTTAATGTCCCAAGTGGGAATAAGCGAAACTTCATCGCTAATGATTACAGACATAGCAACATCGCTGTATTATAATTTATTTTATGGCCAATAATAACAAAGGAATAATTCTAATTACTTTTATTTACATATTTTTCATTACATCACGACTAGATATACAAACATTATTTTCTTCACATAGTACTCTAAAACTGCACTAATACACTCATTGTATTAAAACCCGCGGAGTGGTCACTCATGTTGTTGCAAGGTTGCCACATAGCTCAATTTCTGGACTTGAACTTTTTAAGAGCTGCTAAAGAGTGCGCTCAGATTATAATTGACTGAGTGTACGTCATGGTAACCTGAATTAATTTTTCACATTCGAAAATCAGCCATGGCCTCCTCTCAGACGCATGTGGTGCACTTAGACAAGGCAAAGGTCGATATAGTGAACTGTCTTACTGGGGAGTTCGATGATGATGATTTTGAGGGTGAAGTAGAAATCGTAATTCTGGATGGACCCAGCTGTAGTGAATATGTTGCAGCCTGGATGTGCCAAAACTTTTGGCGAATACGCAGAAGCAGTGTTCATTCCATATGTAATGTCATACTTAGAGAAAGCCTCAAGATTTGATATAGTATGGGATGATTTTTGCCTAAATTGCCTGAAAGGGCAAACGCGGAATAGAAGAGGAAAGGCGTTCGCCGCGAGGTAAAAGGCAAAAACGCAATACCAAGAAATTGGCAAGAGTTTCTTAGACATTCATAAAATAAGAAAGAATTGATCTCACTCCTCAGTATGAAAGTAATTACTCCAGAAACACGTAAGCAGATAATAGTACCAAAAATGAGGGCGTGATTTGCAAGCATGTGCCAGATAAGCTCCATGTACCCATGAACAAACAGATTCCAGAACGATGGTCCACTTACAAGATGCAGTCAAAGAATATAAGAAAGCCCTCATTCGCACAGCTGATAGCGATGTCCTAACCAAAGCCCTGTTTGAGTTTCCGCCTGCCATCGATTCAAGAGCTATGGATTGCCTTTGGCAAAGAAAAACATTTCCGAAAGAAGGGTGTCTACAAATTTCTGCAGACAAATTTCCCTGATTTTTCCAGTAGCACTTTCAGAAATTTCCAGTACCCATACGAAAAAAAAATAAAAGCACCATTTAAGACTAAATTTTCTGTAGTTTGTTATCTGAATAGTAGAGTGATAGACTGCTGTTAGCACTTGGACCAGTTGGTAGAGTAGTTCATATTATAACTGTCGGAAAACTATTGTATGTAATTATCGGAGCATTTAGAGATTCCGTTCCATATTCTCTTCGCGAAGAAGTAGTACAAATATGATTAAATGTTAGTTATGTTTGTCTACGTGTAGTTATGTTATGTTAGTCTACGCATACTAATGTCAGTCCACTTCATGGGCTTCCACAACAAATTTTCTACCTTTCTGTCATCAAACTTACTGTTTGTTTAGACTTGAACTCCGCCGTTGCAAGTAGTACAAATTCTATATTTCATTCAACACTAATGTAACTTCTTCTGAAGATCTAGTTTTCTGTTAATGTCTTGTACATCTTTTGTAGACTTTTCTGTAAGCTTGGCCTTTTTATGCTGAAGATTCTTTACGGCAGTAACCACACACTTTTCATTTTGTTCCGTTTCCTTTAACTCTTCTTTCTTCTTGGATAGAGCTGTTCCCCACACTGATCGTGCATTTCTGGCTGCATGAATCATGCTTTTTGTAACAACAACTTTATCCACCCCTCCAGTATACACAACAATGTTATACACTAGCCTCTATGCCACAAGAGACTGTTCACGTAGATTCTCTATTAAGCATTCTTTGTTCACGGAGAAACCACGCTCCACAGCTGCATTTCCGTGAGATAGTATTAATAGTTTCGGTAGCACACGGAAGAACCAGAAATGATCAAGTCTTTCTCTGTGAGCATCCAAAGAATCTGCTGCTGTTCTCACTGCATTATTTGAACTCACAGTTAAGTACTGTCTTTTTATGGCATCACAGGCTGGACCACTGAAATGATTAGCTTTGAAAAGCTCATCTAATATAACGTTCAGCTGTTCTTTGCCAGTGACATCACTGTTAAGTACAGATTCTGGGGAAATGCAAGCCGAACCAAAAGTTACGTTGTACTTCAAGGGAAATTTACTGAGTACTTTCTGAATGAAAGAGACAAGAATCTTTCTACAATCAGTTCGGAATTGAAGCATTTGACGGTCACTTATTTGCTTTGTTCTTCTCAAAGCAGCTCGTGTACTGAATCCTAAATCAATGTTCTCTGGGCTTAAGAGTACATCAACATCTTTAGATAAGTCTATCTTGCACAGATCTTTTGACGAGCTACACTTCTCAAGGACAGAGTTCTTCACAAACCTTCCTATGATGGATATGACTAAGGCAGATGTGAAGACAGTTTCTTTCAAACTGTGCCTTGTACAAATATGGCACCAATGGTTTATTGGACTGCAATCTTGTCAAAAATGGTTCACAGTCTGCAGCCACAGATTGAAAGAAAGCTAACTTTACCTCTAACAGAAGATCCTCAAGCCCCTGGACAATGTTTTTGAAGCTCTTGCAGTTTACTGGAAGCTTCTTCTCCTGTACCACCTTCACATACTTTCTCAAATAAGAGTACGCTGAGCCACATCAACATTACACAACCATCTCACAGGGCAGAACTTTTTTGGGAACATAGTACATCGAGAATATCTTGTAAAGTCAACTCTTGTTGCAAGTACATTTTTGAACAAATTATATAAATCACGAAGAAATGTTACATCATCAAAGTCACTCTTCTGAAAAGATGTCCTGAAGGCCCCATGTAACACATGCAAACCACTTCCCAGTTACAGGATTTTCTTACCATCAGGGCTGTCACTTTCTAGATCTTTCTTCAGGTCTGCTAACAGCTTCCAATTTACTGTCGGTCCATCCACTGAAACTTGTAAATTTTTCTTAAATTCAAGGTGCATGTAGATGAAGAATTATTTATTGCAGTAAATAAATCGGATGCTGTGGTATGGCCCAGAAAAGCTGAATCCAAGTACCTTGTAGACACTTCACTTTTTTCTTCATTCCAGTAACGTACAAGAATATCTAACTGTTCCTTCTGTGAAACTTTGTTCAAAGACTCATCAAATAACAAAACAAAGTCACTTTATTTTTCAACTTTCTTCAGTAACTCTGTTTTGAAAAAAGGCGCTAATCCAAAGGTAATGGTGTAACCTAATTTATCTTTTTGAAGTTTCATCTGTTTAGCGATATCACTGCCAGGAAACATAATGGGAAATAAATTAAGAGCGTTAGTTGCACTTCTGTCTGACTGATGATTAACCACAGTATTTCTGCACTTGTAACACTGTCTTTCTCAAAAAAAATTTTCATCCTTGACTGTGACGAAGAGCCACTGGACTCACTTACAGAGTGTGTAACAGATGCTGCTTGCGCTCCCAATTCGTTTTCTAGAACACACCTGCTGCTTTCGGTGGTTGTAGATGTTTGCACCATTAGAGCTGGTACACAAGCGGTTTGCTACTGCTGGTACACAATGCGGTTGGAGCGCTGTTTCGTTCCCCTGAACCTTTCACAAAACGACTAATGTCCATACTCTGCAGCTGCTTCTGCTTCTTTCCTTTAGCGTGACTTAAAACAGCCCGTTTATCCAAGTTACTCAACCCAACCTTTGTCTTACAACATAGTGAAGAAGAATCAAAACGTCATTTTCCACTGATTTTAGCCATTCAGAAAATTCAGAATTCAAAACCCATGAATTACTGAAGACTGTCCGTTTTGCCATATTGGAATGCCTTTGAATCACAATCCTTTCAAAATCTGAAAAGAGAAATTTTGTACAATTAGATGTAAAGGTTGTAACAAATTATTTCAAAAATTTTAGTTTGCATTAAAATAGTTGGTTTCACACAGACATTTAAATCTACATTGGGCACTGCAGGTTAGATTTACTTAGGCAAGCAGAAGGAAACCGTGAAGGTTGAAGTATAAACCGAATTTA
Organism: Lepisma saccharinum; assembly: GCA_022664845.1. Taxonomy (NCBI): domain Eukaryota; kingdom Metazoa; phylum Arthropoda; class Insecta; order Zygentoma; family Lepismatidae; genus Lepisma; species Lepisma saccharinum. The sequence continues at coordinate 5,183 of JAGDQP010031321.1, forward strand.
AAATCGGTGCAACATGTGCGAAATTTTTAAATGTATTCTTTCTAACTTTGTAATTTTCAACGAGACAAGAAAATTAAAGTTGTTTACAAAATTATTAAAATTTTAAATTGTTTATAAAATTTCCAGAAATATTAAGAATTCCCCTGACTTTTCGAGAAAAATGAAATTCCCTGACTATTTCAGGTTTTCCAGACTTGTAGACACCATGAAGAACCCTGTCCATGCAATTGCATCCAAATTAGGAAATGATAAGTGTGGATCTCTCCCATTTTTTCATGCGTTCACCAGCAGCCATACAATGTTAAGCTTCCGTGGAAGAGAAATAAAGACAGCTTGGGAGGTTTGGACTGTGTTCCCAGAAGGGTCGACCACTTTTACCACATTAGTGTAGAAACCAACTTTAGATTACATTGACGCACCAATGGCACAACTGGAGAAGTTTGTTATGTTGATGTACGATAAAACGAGCACTCTTGCATTAGTCAATCCGGCACAAATGAACCTGTTCACATCTAACGGCAGAGGCATTAAAGCCATCCAACCAACAAGAGGAGCTATTCTTCACCACGTTCGGAGATCAGCGTTTCAAGCAGAGCATTGCTGGAGTCAGGCGCTTTAACTTGTTCCACTACCAATTTCTCCACACAGTTGTGGTTGGCTACAAAAATGCTAGCGGTACATGGAATGTTCACTGTACAGACTTACCAGAGGCAAGAAAAGTGTTCAGAGAACTTATTAGGTGCAGCTGCACTAAGGGCTGCCGGAACCAATGCAAATGAAGAATACACCTTGCAGCATCGTTTCACGTTGCCATTCTCTGAAATCGGTACCAAATATTTCCACGGGGGCATTAAGGAGGCATCTGGCACTTTCGTGGATACTTTTTATCAGCTCTTAGATCTTAGGGGGAAACACCAATTTCACCTCTCTATGACCATTAGTCTCAAAGATAGGCCTACGGACAATTGCCGTACACGGAAGCTGCCATATGGAAAATTGCTGCCACGCTCACCAGGGGGCGCTTACAGCGTGGCACTATATCTAACTTTACATCTTTTGGTACCATATACATATGCACCAAGATTCATGCTTTCACCATAAAATGAACGATTGTAGCATTTTAGGGTCATAATCCGCTCTAGAAGTATTATGGAGTCTTTTTCTTTTGGAAGGCCGGGTGAGAGCCGTAAGGCAGAATTACGTTTATTTCTGTTATTTCGTAATGTTGTTGATTGCAACGTTGTAACTGGATCTTTTCGGGTTTCTTTGTTATAGCGGCTTATTTGAAATAAGAATGTAGTTCTACATTATTATTATTGTTATCATCACGCATTGTTCTGAGAGACTCTCTCTTGTTTCTTTTTGTCTGATGTATAAACATTACGTCGTCAAGGACCGTCTTCAATGAAGTAAAGGTATTCAAGTCCGGTTTACATACAGGTAAACGATATATGGGATGCGCCTAATCTTGTGTAAGTCAGGTAGCACGATATATACCTCATAAATACAGGCCTTCTGTAATTAAAATCTGTATCTGTTATCCTAATGGCTATTCTTCATTGTATATGTTAAGGTTTACACAATGATCTACTATATCTACGACTTTCCTTATAAAGTCAACAGGCCACGACTACTGCAGTGTTGTCTACATGTCTCGTCATTTGAAATGTTTGGTATTAATTTGCTGAGATTAACAGTGAATCATATGTTACATCGTCTAAGAACATATTTACATACACAGCACCACCGAGGACTAAAGGTTTGCTTTCCTTAGGAAGGGAGGAGACGGGGAATCAATATAATATTAACACAGAGAGAAATTGGAAAACCGTGTCGCTACGGCTTTATGCGACGCTGGAGCGAGTAATTCCTTAATGAAGAAATCTTTCTTTGAACAGAAGTAAATATAAGTGCGAATGTACAAAAATAACTGACGACTATGCAGTGAACCTTGACATGATAGTTATTATCGAAAGTCCGTTTGACATAATACTGGGTCATAACATCCTGGGAAATTTTTATTACAACCGTATCAACTATCAGAGTCAACAAGTTGCATCCAAGGATGATGATAAAGAGATCCTGCGTCCTGTTGCCTACTGTAATCTGTATGCCATAATCAGGGTGTCCACGAGAATTCGGAATTCCCAATTTGTGACTTTTCCGGACTAATTTTCAAATTTCGTGACCTGTACAATATACTGGAAAATTCGAAGATTCTATCACTTCATTCACTTCACTACATTCAATTTATATACATCACACACATCATTCCTACGATCTGAAAATACGATACTGAACTAGGAAGATCTTACCTTATTTCAGTATGCAGTATCCAAGAAGTCCATCAACGAAGCTCACTTAAAACTTGCTAGGTTTATTATTATTATTATTATTAATCTTTGGGAGTAATTTTCTCGTTCACACTCATAACAACATACAACACTTAACAGATTAATAACGTATCTTATTTCATATAAAACGAAAACAATTTAACACTGACGCAGTTTCTTTTGAATGTACCACATCTTCATTAAAACGACAAAAATCTAATACTGACGCAGTTTCTTTTGAATGTATCATACCTTCATTAAAACGACAAAAATCTAATACTGACGCAGTTTCTTTTGAATGTATCATACCTTCATTAAAACGATAAAAATCTAACATAGATGCAGTTTCTTTTGGGCTGAAACAATTTACTGTTGAATTTGTTCAGCTGCTTCTCCAGCCTGCTCCAGTAGTTTCCTTTTTTCTTCTTCCACGACCCTAGTGTCGTTAATTTTGTCTCGCTCCTTTCCTTCTTCTTTCTCGTTGCTAAAGCTTCCTTTCGTCGTGAGGATACGACTTACAGCCAGCATCATACTTTTGGATCTATTTTATCAACTCCATCACACTGGCAGACAGCTGAATGAATACATCGCTGAGCTATGAGATTCTTTATGTAGATTTTAATGAAACACCCCTTGTTGACAGAGAATCCTCTTTTAATGGTTGCATTTCCATGAAACATATACAAAATCTTCCAGACAAATTTCAGAAATAGAGCATCGTCTGCATGTATCCAATCCTTGCGTTTTCCATTCAAAATCAGTCAGTTTTTGCTGGAATTCCTTGCTTTTACAAATTTTAAGATAACAGCCTTTTATTTGATCCGCTTCTAAGGGAGAAACCCAGTTCGTAGAAATGAATTCCTTTAAAGCTAGTCACTCGACAATTGCTTAATACTGAATTAAGCATGACTGACGGTACAAAACATGTCGCTCCCTTTATCATTTTATTACGTAAAGGACTTCTTTTAATAATTAGTTTTTCAAATACAGTAATCAAAAAGTCCCTGCAATTATGTCTAAAGGACATGATGTTTATGTCTTTCAAGCCTTTACATGCTGATCTTGCTCCAAATCCTATGTCAATATCCTTCACTGATAATAAGTTATCTTTATTCTTAATATCTGCTGAAAGCATCTGTGCAGAATTTTTAACAGCTTTTATAACTTCTCCCTTCAGAGATCGCTTGCCAATATTTCTAGGTATTGAATACATTTCAATGTACAAGAATGGCATCAAACTTTTGTCCGTCTGAAAGGAAATAAAAAAAAAGACATTCTGCAACCACCGACTGAAGAAATATAAGATTAGCATTAAAGAAAATAAAATCAAGACGTAAGTGTGACTGTTAGCGATAACTACTGCTGTGAAGTGGGAACTACATTCTTATGGCTTAGAATGAAGGTCGCGTGAATGTGATGTGCATGGCATACAGTTTTTTTTTGTTTTTTTTTTAATTACCCAACTTTAACTAACCCTTCTTCGTTCTCTCGAGATACTGTCCGTGTTTTTGTGACATGACACGTGTCATTCATAACATGAAGTGTCACAATCAGTATTCTTCAGCATGGCACCATGTTTCTGCCTCTTGATTAACTAATGTGTGTATTTAATTAAATAATATAAAATATGGATTTTCTTATCACTTTTTTGACTGTTGGTTGTTGCTAGATGTTTATAGACATGCATGTAACAGGAAATAAAACCAATATAAACTGGGATGTTCGAGTGAGCACCAATTACGCAACTGCAGCCCTTAATTCAATCAATAATACTGTGTATGTAGCCTTAAGAGGTCAATTCCTAGTACGCTCACTGTTTATATATATATAATAGGTTGGTTAATGGGCATATGAGTTTTGAAGTTTTTGAACTTGGAAAACCAATCTATGTTAAAATGAAGTTCAGGGACACAATGCACATATTAGTGCTAGAAGGAGTAAAATATGGGATTATATGTGTGAACAGCGTAAGATTTCCGCGAAAGATATGTGCCGAGTGTGTTCATGGGTAAATACGGGAAGTATGGCTGGCTGTTGCACGGGATGCAATTTATCGATAGTGTGTTTCGTGGAAGAGTTTAAGAAAAGAGGAAAATATTGTGCAGCTCCTTGTGAATCATAGTTTGGAATTTGTGTTATGGCTGCAAGAGCATTTTGAACGGTATTTGAGTGAATACTTATTTAAGAAAGGAAAAGCTAAAATAGCTATATTGTGCACGAGTTTTTACTTGAAGTGTCAAAATTTTATCCACCAAGCATATGAAGTAAGTGGAAAGAGGTCGGAAATGTTATATTGTAAAAAGAACCTAACCTAACGTTGCTAACCATTCTTATGTGGTTTTTGCGTTGATATTGCAATGTTCCGTGTATTTACTCACACGTATACATTTGAATTGTAAATAGTATTGCTTATACTAAACAAACATGAATGTGATGTAATGACACCAAACAGTGAGCGACACATAACGTTAGCAGACGACAATAACAACTATACATGGATACAACAGATGGGGTTGATATCGACATAAAGATGGAGTTGGAGTCGCCGAAGAAGGGAGTTGGAGGACCACACCCGAAAAGGAACATATAAAACACCACAGCTCGGTCTACAGAGTATCACTCGCTCCTGAGTGGTCATTCCCTCTCCTTCTCCTGTTCACAGAAAGCATCGCTTCTGGAACGTTCCTTGACGCACAGAACGCTTCGCTCTGGTGTCATCCTTGCATATACAGTTGGCAACGCTCCTCATATGCACTTCTGACACCTTAACTAACTTCACCCTGTACACAGAAGGCTTCGCTTCTGGTACTACCTTTGACACACAGAAGGCTTCGCTTCTGGTGTTATCCTTACGTACACGGAAGGTTACGCTTCTGGTACGACCCCTCATTCTATAACTTCTCTCGACTGAGAAACACCTAACGAAGAGGAAGTCTATAAGTTATACGTTAATTCACAAATATCTTGTAATTAGTCTCCTACGGGATGCTATTTTTATTAGCTGATTTAGTAATAAACTGGTTGAGGGCTAAAAGACCGAAATCCCGTGTATCTATTGTCTCTACTTCCGGTGCACTATAAAGTAACCATAAGAACATTACGTGGTGGATGCGTCGACTCCAAACACTGAGTGGTGGAACATTTTTTAGTGGAAAAAAAAAAAGAGACAAAGTGCCCAAAAAGTGCACCAAGCCCAGAAAACCAGTACTAGTTACGCGACGTGTGAGATTTCGTTCATAATATCGAAATGTGTCAAGTGATTATTGGACATTTTTCTAACCGTTAGACTTCTCCAAAGAATATACTTACTTTCATCACGTAGGGAATATGAAAATATGGCTAGGATAGAAAATTAGGTAACAATTTTTTAATTTTTTTTATACTAAATGCCAGTAAATACTAGGTCAGGTAATAGAACAGGAAATTCTGAGTAAGGCCCTAGCAGTAGTAAAAGCGAAAACAATTATAAGGCAACACCATCTTTTAATTTACCACATTTAACGAAATTCTCTGGACATACAAATTAGTATCCTGATAGATTCTTTATGTTATTTGAACATTTGGCCTCTGTACAACAATAGGATGACGGAAAAAGGAAGGAATTACTACCAATGTACCTTCAAGATACTGCACTGGATTTAGTTTTTCAACTCCAGTCACAAAACTTGATGGCAGAAATAACTTATAATCAATGCAAGGACAAACTTACGAGCCTATGTAGACCTAAAATTCCGTTATACAAGGCCGAAATGGAAATTAACATGATTCAACAAAATCAAGATGAACCCATCGATTCTTACTTTCTGCAAAAATTAAGAGCAATAAGACACAATATTCCGGGAAGCCACCATTTTTTATCTTTGGGATTGACTAAAGCATTCCTCAAAAACACTGCTTTAGAGAAATATACATCGGTGAGAGATCTCCAGAAAAGCCTGCATGCATTGCAAGCATCTACCGATTTGTTAAAGAAAAGAGAATTTATGGAGAAATCACAAGCACTTTCGACATTAGTGGATCAGAATCAACAAGTGCAAACTACAAGGAATCTATCTACGCAAAATTCAAATGCTCAACAAACAAATGGCCAGAACTTAACTTTCCGAATTCCAATAATGCACATTCCTACCTACAGTAATCTACATAACCAAGTACCGTTATATCAACAAAGTGGGAATCAAAACCTTAGTAACCAACCTTCAGTAAGTCAACTACCATTTTTTCAAAATCCTAGTAATCAACAACCACCTAATTTTCAAATGTATAACCAAACGACTGACCAATAGTGTACTAGCACACAAACCCTACCTCCATGCACAACTCAAGAACCAATGATAGATTTCCGAAAAGGTAAGTCTGAACCCCATGGACCATATAACAAGTAAAAATATCCCATTCCAACAAGACTTTACCCCAACCTCCCATTTTATAGTAACCATCCTGTATCACAAGGCCAAGTTCCTGTAAAACACATTATCGATACCTCAACCGATCAGATGAAAAAAATAAAACCTAATCCTAACAAAATCACTTGGAAAGTATAACAAACAAATTGACTGAACTATCCTTGATAGTTATAAAAAATAATACTGGCCAAAAGCAAGAAGAATGGAAACAAAAAATATTACAAGAAGAACGTAGGCAAAAAGGGAAAACAAAATTACAAAAAGAATGAAGATAAAAACGGAAACGAGCTTGGTACTGTTTCTGTATCTGCAGTCTGTTATAAAAGAGGATATTCAGCTCAAATATGCTGGCACAAGAACAAAAAGGATTCTAATTCGGAAAACTAATAGGGCGTCCCGAGCCCAAAATGTCAACAAAGGCCTAAGAACGCAAAAGCACTGGAGAGAATCAAAAATCAACTGAAGGACCTGTCTCACAAGAGAAGGATAAGCAAACGAAGCAAGGACCAGCTGCAGCCGACTTAACTACTATCTTTTCTAGTCAAATCGTACCTACAAAAAATAGAGAACCAATCACATACGAAACAATTGAGAAAAAATCCATGATACAGATACGAGTGAATGAGGAGGCAATACCAACAATAATGATGACTGCCAGCATCATTTCGATTTGGTCTAAAAATCAAGTACCGAAGAACAGTACTTTAATTCCTTTTACAACAAACTTGAAAGGCATGGCTGGTAAAATAGTTCAAATGAACTATATTGCTCTCTTCAAATTTAAAATAGGAAACACGTTATATTCACATTTTCGAATTATGAACAAAATTATTTAAATCCGACAATCGTGAAAGATCTATTAAAACGACTACACGCAAAGTTGGATTTACAGAAAAACATTATTTCTTTCTACAAGAAAGCAAGAAAACCTGAGATTCAATTTCCAGGAATTAATAAGTGTAATGTGTCACAAGCTTTCATTAACCTGTGAAAGAACAGATTTCTCCTTACGTATTCATTTCTAAGCATATTACAATACCAGCAAAAGGCTATTTTTTCCTGTAAAAGTGATTAACTTGGAGGAAAAACAACAGTCAGCTCTTCTTTATGTTTGTTTACTACAGACATGACGTGATAAATATGCTCTCAGAGATCTATAATTAAAAAAAAACCTGTAAATGACTGTACTATTCTCGTCATTAATCCAACAGCGAAAAGAATACATTTGAAGAAAAATATCCCAGTAGCACACATTGACTCACTCTAGAAGAGATTACTTTCAAAATTGTGGACCAAAATGATGATCCAGATGACCTTTATAAATACCGTACAAAAGAAGAAATTGAACAGAGATTGAAGTTTACTGAAATTTTTTTTGATAAATCAGCCTTTGATATCAACCCAAAATTAGACGTAAAAATAAAGGACCAAATTTCTAAACTCTTATTCCAATACCGACACATTTTCGTATTTTCCCAGCGACATAGCATCATTTGAGGGTTACGTCCATCGTATCCGCATAGATAAGTCAGCAACCTTTCACAAGAGGTCTCCACCAGTACCTCCAGCTGTCCGCGTCCAGTTGGACAAGCAACTAGAAGAGTGGATCAAAGCAAATATAATACAAGAAACTGATACAAGTGAATATTTATCACCAATGTTGCTTTGAAAAAGACTAATACGAATGAGTTGAGGGTAGTCCTGAACCTGATTTCTTGTAATTCTTACACTAGATATTTATCTATTCCTTTCCAATCAGCGAAAGATGTTTTAAATAGTCTTCGTGGAAAATCACTAATCTCAACGATTGATATCTCAGCAAGCCACCATTAGATAAAATTACATCCTAGTAGTTGGAAATATATAAGTTTCTAAGTACCACACACTAGAAAAACATATCAGTTCAAAAAATGCACAATGGGTCACGCTACGAGTAGTCAAACGTTATCAATCGTAACAAAAATGTTATTACAGAGTTTACCAAATTCAAATTCTATAACGTCATTTGCAGATGAACTCGTCCTCAGTGATTTCACTGCAAACAACATTTAGAAACACTCGAAAGACTTCTAAAAAGATTACGAAAACACAATTTTACAGCGGAGCCACACAAATGACATTTATTTTCTGAACTTCAGGTTCTATGGTAGGTTTTAAAGTGTCTGGAAATAATATTTCAATAACTCCGAAAATTGCCAAGAAAATTCAGAATTTTGAAAGATCTAGGACAAAGAGGTAGCTTAAATGTCTTATCGGACATTGCTCATTTATCCGGAATAACGTAGATCGATTTACGGAGACAATTGAACTATTTCGAGTAATATTATCTAAAGAAAATAAATTTTCCTGGAATGAGGAAAATATTCGTTCAGCTCAAAACTGACATCCTCAACGAACCTGCCTTAAGTCACTTTAACGAAAATCTCGAAATTGGAGTCTTTGCAGACGCCAGTGACGTACAAGTTGGTGGAATTTTGACAACTTACGATCCAAAATCAGATCGAGAAAAAGGGGTATCCTACTGCTCAAGGCGGCTATCCAAAACTGAACGCCGAGCTAGTATCTTGTCTAAGGAATTAAGTGCAATTTTATACGTCTTGCGCAAGTATAAATATTACCTTTTGGTTAGACCCTTTTTACTTTACAGCGATAGCCGCTGTTTACTTAATCTACAAAACCAGCCGGATCGTCAGGACAAATTTACTTAGATTAGACTCTTTATAGCCGATTTCAACTTCCAAATTCGGCACCGCAGAGAACTACCAACCTTCCGACTTATTCTCTAGATTAGAACAGAGAGCAAATATACAGAAAGAAACAGATGATGAAAAAATGGAAGAAGGACAAGAAATGAAAAATGTTGCAAACCGAAGGTCAACCACAGATTTCGTTCAAACTGCAGAACAAGATGTGGCATTTCGATCTAACTCATTAGAGGTAAATTTTTGTATCCAAAATCATTATTCACCTGTAGTGTTAATCAGAGAACAGAGGAGTGATCCCTTCTTTTCTGATATCATTGATGCACTCAACGGTATTCAACCAGTTAAACCTGCTGCAATTAGAGCTACAAAATTATACTGCCTTAAGGATAATATTTTATATCGTATTCACAAAAATCCTCGTCATGGGCAAATATATCTTCTGTATATACTACAAATAATGACAAAGCAACTATTCGAAGATTTACACGCCCATTCACATCAGGACACTTGGGGTTTGTTAAAATTTATAAACTCTGTTTACAGAAGTATTACTTCCCCAAAATGAAGGCATACCTCGCATATCAGATTAAAATCTGCCCTCTTCGTCAAACGCTTCAAAAGCAACCTCGTAAACGACAGGCTGAGTTACTTCACCATCCTATTGGGAAGATTAGTGACGAAACAGCTTTTGATACATTCGGACCAGTCCCTTGTGGAAATACTAAGCTCTGTATACACGTGGGAGTAGAAAGCGTTACACGCTACAAGACCGCAAGCGTTGTGGAGGCTATATCATCACAAACCGTAACCAAATTTCTAAAGATGACCTGTTTTTGTTTACGGACCGCCAAATTCACTTATTTTGAATTTACATCTTATGAATACCAGCAACGTAGTAAAAGAGTTAGCGCAGAAATACAACATTAAACTAAAATATAGTCCAGCATATTCGCACGCAAGATCCGGACTTGTGGAGGTGACTATAAAATCACTTCAATACATTAAAATTTTATGTCCAACAAGACATTAACAGCTGCCCATCAAAAGTTGCACAAGCAGTTTTTGCTTATAACACATTTAAATAATCAAATTTAAAGGAGGCTACACACTTCCCTCTTTTCGGGTATTTACCGAGGTTAGCAGCGGATTGTACAATGAACGGAAGTCCACTTACTCAAGTTCCAAGAGAGAAATTCCCCAAAATACGTGCTAAAGCGGCAAGTAATGTCTATAAACATTTTTTAAAGCAAAGGAAGTATTTTGACAAAACCATTCACTGATTGAATTTCCTATTGGAGCAGAAGTCAAAATATACTTCCCTAATAGACAAAAGGGAGTACCTGATTGCTGGGCATCCAAATATATCGCTCCATGCCGTGTACTCGGGAAAATAAATAACCATATGTATCTCATACGATTTCCGCCAGGGTTCAGAAAAACTGAGCAGGAAATATCAGTTGACCGGATTAAGTTATACCATACTGGAGACCAGCAATAAGTTATATTTTTTACACAGAACATATAACTTACTATATTTTCGCATCATACAAGGAGAGAAGAAAAAAAGAAACGAACAGGAGTTAAAACCCATCTTTCATTTTCATAAGAAAAAAGCATGTTATCTTGCGAGATAATCATTAGCTTTTACTTTCGTCACCAGATGGCAGTGAGCACCAGGACACAACTCAAGCGTTAGATAAGCGCCAACTAGCGGCATTTAAAGTAATTTTTGAAGTCCATATTGCTTTTACATATATACATACATACTATTATGTAGCAGCTTTTCTCTTTCATAGAAGAAACACACAGAAATAAAATAACACCAAATATTTACCCTCTGTAAGATTCAAGACCAAGCCAAGACTAAAAAAACGGACAATGTATGATATACTTTTTAGCAATTCAACCAAGAATTGTCAGGTTAAGCCACAATTATCAACTCAAGAGGACTTTCTTTATGTATACCTCAGCTGGTTTACACCGAAGCGACTCGAAAGCAACTCAAAATTCTTCAAATAACTATTATTTTACACATAAACAATTTGAACGAATTATAACGGACAACTTAAACTTACCAAGCAGCTAAACATTGAACTAAATATTGAATACTTAACCCTTCCTGAAACATTCTCATTGAATTTTACGATGAACATCCAAAATATACAGCAATCACTAAATAATTTACAAACATTGTTGAATCACGAGAAAAATCAATTACCAAGCAAGTTTTCTGACTTCCATTTACACCCATCATTATCTTGGACTACGGTTATATTAGTTTTGATCATTCTCGTATTATTTGTTATAATAACATTTACTTTATGTATTACATATTATCGTTTAAAGAAAGCCTAAAATAAATCATTAGTCTTTCTAGAATGCCTGTCCTCGTAACAGCGATTATTGTTGCCACACTAGCCATTTTATTAACAATTCTATTCGTGTAGTTGCTACGTCAAATTAATAGAACTCAGATGTCAAACAGTGAACCAATAACGAACAATATACAAATATTAAATGTTCATAACAAACACTAATTCGCCTCACTGACTCGAAGATCGTGATGTTAACTAAAGACTGACTCTGCCTGATCAGTGACATATGCGTTATTAGTATTCCAATAATTTCCAGATGCAAACCTCTGTGCATTGAAAACCAGTATAGTGATTACTCAACTTACTACGAAGTGATTACAGTGTTTTTTTTTAGTGAAGTGAAATATTCATATTTAATGATAATGATACATGTATCGGTGAATCAGAAGATAGTTCACCAAAACTAAATTGTCTCACTATTTTCTCCCTGAAGAGGGGGAAATGCAATATTCCGTATATTTACTCACACGTACACTCATGCTCAAAAAAATTTTCGCATATCTTTATTAAACAGTTTTTGACAAATAAATTTTTTCTCCTTGAATTCTAACGTTCGCTTAATTGTCATACATGTGAAGTATGTGAAAACGAATATTTCCTTAAATTTTGTCAGAAAAATAATATTAATGAAAATATAACGAGAAAACCGAAACATGAAGAAATGATCGAAAAAAATTTAGTACAAAACTGAGAGATTTGGCAACATAGGGAAATTGAGAGGAAAGAAGGTATATTTCTCTTCGCTCTATGAAACAGTGTATATCTTTAGTTTTACCAGCAACTGAGATTACAGACAATATTCTTTCAAATAAAACATTACACAAGCAAAAGTTACAGATACAAAACATGCATTGCATAATTATGTAGTATAAACTATTATATCCCCGAGAAGGCGAGAAGAGACACAAGATTGCTTTGAAATTTCGAAGTGAAGACTGTCATTCAATGCTGTGCTAATAAACGTTAATGAAAGCACGAGAGTCCAGCGCCCTCTGTGGCGTAGTGATTAAGCTTGGCGGCCCCAAAGCAGAGTTGTCAGTTCGAGTTGCCTGAGTACTTTTCCCCCCGAATCCAAAACGGCATGATTAATTTTCTTAAATTATATTATCCTTAGTATTAACTAAGTGTTGATAGGACAATTTTTATTTCGTTACGAGTGAAGGAAAAATCGTCAGAAAGCGATCTATTGTCTGCTAGTTTCAATGAAGCAAGAGAAATACGGGGTAACTGTATGCTCTCCATGAATTTACTGAATTTTATTTATGACGTTTTGGGCCTCTATATTAGGATGATGATGACTAGACGTCCTGTTTTTAACGGCTGTCCTTTTTCCGTCATGGGTCCCGTTGTCCCGGCAAATTGTTAACGGGACAGCAGATGTCCCTTTTATTGCTACAAAGAAGTCGCCAATCTGTTCACTAAACATTTTTTCTCAACAATTGTTTGGCAGGAAACAGTAAATAAAGAGAACGTAGCCGTGGCATCATACTTTATGTTGTCTTAGTAGTTTCTGAGTTGAAATGTGTCAAGAGACGGACAGAGTGGTTTAGTAAGGATTCACAGCACTTGCTGCTCAAGCCTGAAACGGATCCCCTTTATTATATGTATTAATTCTCCTAAATTACTTTAAATAATCCTTTTATTTCACTTAAAGTGCATTTAAAAGAATGAACTTCTTTGTTTGGAAAAAGATTTAAAAAATACATTTTGAATGGAATACAGTTAAATAAGCTTGAACTTTTGATTTTCTTGAAATACTAATTAATATTTGGGTCAGTATCATACTCAGATCCTCGATAAAGACGTTACACATGATATATTTTCTTCACAAATGTATAAAAATAATTTTGTGTTAATCGGTATTTAATATTATTTTGATGGTGTTAAACTAAAATTCACCAATGAACATCAGAAAATTTTACAAATGACCTTCATTCATAATTTCTCTTCATTTTCAGCAAACAATACAGTAGTTTTAGTGACTTGTGGAGTACCGAATTTAAAATTTACTCATACCGTCTTGAATCACAGAAAAGGGCTCGAACGATAAGACTTCGCTACACTTGAGAAAGGAAACATTTGCCACAGTTGATTGACTCACTGCCTCGCTAACAACACAAGCTATAATCCGTGACGTAATGTTCCGCGTTGACGCCCAGAGCAAAACGCTCAGAGTTATTAGACCCTTCAACAGTCAATTCTTGTATCTAGCTAGATTGATGTTACGATTTAGGTTCGAATCCCTAGAAACGCACATACACCTTCTTTCATTAAATCTTTTTTACTTTTTTGTGTTATTATGATGTAGTTCTCATGTTTTAGTTTTGAATGAGCTTATTTTATACTTTTACGTGTATTTACCGTTTTATGTTTTCTCAATTTAGTAAATTACAAGGCATAAATGAACATTGTGCACATGAGATTTCATTAAAATACCAAATTATACTTTATTAATTACTAGCTGATTTGCCCGCCCGTTGGTGCGGGGAGAATAAAATATGTTCGCAATTGTCCCGGCTTTCCCGTAGCGGACTACGCCCCTAACTTTGGAAGTTTTGAGGGACTGCACCTCCTTTATTGTAACCGGACTTTCCGGGGGCTGCACCCCCATGATGCAAATCTGCTACAGCTGTTACTACAACTACTATTCAATTGAATTTGTTATGACCTTCAGGCATCCAAGGCTCAGGCAGACTACTACTAATACTACTACCCAGCAAACCAAATGCCGACCAAGACGGCAAATGGTCGGGGATTGTGGTCGGGCCGGTGATAGTCGGGAAATGGTTGGGGGAACGTCGGCGTGCAGTCACCAGTGGCATTTTGTTGTCGAACCGTTTCTGTCGGCCTCTGACTTCCCAGCATAAAGGCGAAACCACGACCATCCCCCATCACTTAATGCTGGGAAAAGGATGGGACCCCGTCCATTTCGGATACCAGATACCAGAACCCGAATGGATAACAAAGACATTTATCACTGTAGGAAAGCGCGAACTGAGATTCTAAAAAGGTCATCCATTTGGAGAATGAGCTTTTCGTATGTGGAATGAAAAACGAGGTAGATATATTTAATCAACGCCAAAGAAGTTTTCAGAATAATTTAATAAAATTATTCTAAAGCAAGCAAAATTACTATAGCAAGTTCTAATTTATAAACATAGGATGGCCAAAAATAAGAGAAAAGAAATGAAAATGTTAAAAAATCTTACGATGGGCACATAAAAGCCTAAAAGGGAATTATAAATCATTTAATATATTTGTATTATCAGTCTTATCTTATTCTTATATCTAGATTTGTATATTTACTTTTGTTTTTACATTGCATAGTATCAACTTACATATATTACGTATGCATTACTACTCCACTTGAATTAGCTATGTTAATTTTAAATTTGGCTTTATATTGTGATGTATTTCTCTTGTGTTTAGCATATATTGTTTATATTTTGTTGATACTATTGACTGTACGGATTGATTATATTTTACTAAGCATTCCTAGTAATACTTACTAAATTGTAATTTACTTTTTACCGAATACCATGACTGGGCATACGCCCGTTGTATTCTTCCTAAATAAATTAGGTCGGGAAATGGCGGCTCCCTGTCCATTTGCTGATGGTCGAGAAAAGAGCGGGGCCCCGTCTATTCTTGATGGTCGTGAAATAAGCGGAGTCTCGCCCACTTCCTGCTGGTCGGGAAAAGATTGTGGGTCCGGCCATTTTCCGACCGTTTTAATCTGGAATTTATGTATAAATTATCGGCATTCCGTTGTAAAAGAATTATGTCGGCAGGTCTAGAATATACAAATGAGAGCCTATTCGACCCATCCCAGCTCAGCTGGAGTGGCGCTGATCTTTTTTGTGTCCATTTTGTATTTTCCAATTCGCAATTATCAAATTAAATGTCGCAACGTAGAGATGTCCATTGGATGCTGAGTATAACTCAGGGTTTCTCAACCTGGGGGTCGCGAGGACAGGTGGAAATATAAATTTAACGAGGATTTTGTGGGTTCAAACTAATTAATTTCAAAGAAAGTATTTTATTTTGCTTGATGTTTTTATCATTACTAAAGATAACGTAGTTTGTTGAATAGTTTTGGGATAATATAATTAGGATATTTATTACTATAAAATATAGGAAATAAACTGTCATTATTTTAAATGAAAAGTAAATATATTATAATTGTTGGTTGCCCGCTAGAAAGCATGGTATAGGGGCGGGGAACGTTGGATGAAAAAGATTGAGAAACGCTGATATTACTGATTGTGTTTGTAGTAAAACATGCAAAAAGGAAACGTTTTTTATATTTGTTAAAAACAAAGGTGCCTGTAGAAATGTCTAATTTATTATTATTACTAGATGTTGCACACAGTTTCACTCGACTCGGAAGCAGTTTTTGCGTATTGGGCTGTACGGTCTAGTGGATAAAGCACTGGACAGCAATTCTCAGGATATCGGGTTCAATCCCACCTCAAACGAGTAATTTTTTTCTTTTTTTTTAAAAAAAAAAAATACCTTTTATTTCTACTTCCGAAATATGCCCTTAATTTGCTTCCTTACCGAACACCAGTGAAATAGGTCAGTTAGAGGCAGATTAGACAAATTTCAAGTTTCTAGCTTCAACCGTTGGACCTGGGCGTTGATATGTCAATCAGTCAAGACTTTAATAGAGAGAGAGAGAGGGGGGGGGGAGGGAGGGAGAGAGAGAGAGAGTATTATTATTATTATTGCCTTTTGAGGATATTATGTTATAAATTCAAATTGCCTTATTCTCAAAAGATTACGATTACTCACGTAAATTCTTTAATCTGGAATCTTTAGAACATTGACTAACGGCCGTAGCTCAGTGGTAGAGCTTTAGCGTAGCGTTCGGGAGGTCGTGGGTTCAATCCCAGCGGTCGACCATCCTGACCGGGGTTTTTCCAGGGTTTTCCTCAATATACTCTCACAACACATACTCGCATTCAATTATACATATATATATATATATATATATATATATATATAT
>JAGDQP010031322.1:0-22007 GCA_022664845.1 Lepisma saccharinum
TTTATTTATTGTCCTTGAATTTAGAGTTTAGAAATGACAAGCGGTTAATTCAATCAGGAAATTGATAATTTCGGTGGGGAAGAGAAATAACAAAAAGAGCATGGGAAGGTAGGGGAATATTGCGCAGTTAAGGAATTTTTGTTTTCAACACCTTACTATTGTGCATATAAAGAATGACAACTACGTGATTGTAATATTTGAACTTTGTACTTCCATATAAACCCTGTTTTACGTCAATTGCTGCTATTCAATTTTGAAAATAATTATTTATATTACACTCAACGTTTGCGTAATATTACCCACTCCGTAAGGGTTTATTGCGCATGGTGTGGGGTAATTCTGCGCTCATATCAAAAGGCAAAAATAGGTTTACCATATATGGTTCATCTAAGACTGTAACATTTTTTCTTCACAAAATAAGGCATGTTTGAATTAAGGAATTTTGATTTAGTATACTAAATAAAGAGCATTGATTTAAGACAAACAGTTTATTAGTTATAAAATATTATTATGAGAATTATCTTTACTATTATTACCATACTTTCACAAACTATAAAACGCAAAATACTGATTATTAAAAAAACATTAATAAAATATATTTTCTCTATACGACTATGATATTAATTCCAAATGTAAACAGGTAGGCTATACAATTTAGCTCTGTATGAAGAATTTGGTAAGTGCTTATCATGATAACGCAGGAGGGGAGGGGAATATTGCGCTGCAAATACGTGTGCGCAGAATTACCCTACGACAACCTTTGAACCTAAAACGCAATATAACCGAATCACAAACAGAAAATAAGTCAATGTTGGCATTAAATTATATATGAGCTCCTGCGTAGCCTAGTCGGCAGCGCGCTCGACTTCAGTGCGAGCGTTCGATTCCCGGTGGGGGCTCAAAAAATTTCGGTGTTGACCCAGCATCGTGAGGACAATTGGGGAGCTGCTGTGAATAAAAGGCAGTGGCGATCACAGTGAGAGCTTCGGCTCTCTACTCCCAACCTGTCTGGTCAGCGTGGGAGCAGTAGACCAACTCCTCACTTCGGGGAGAGGCATCATCCACTAGTGGATTGAATATGACTGCGATTTATATATATACACTACTTACCTCTAGTGCAAAATAACACAACATTCGATAACACATCTACTTAAGACGCCAAAGAGTGACCACCACATCGCTGAAGTAATTGGACAATATGCCACTAGAAACCAACACTACCCAATGCCAAATAAATTATATTAAATAGCGTGAAAATTTCCCTACCCAATATTACCTACCTGCGTACTATTCCCCCACCCTCCCATCCATTTCAAGCATTCATCGGAAAAGTAGAGAATACAAAATTAGGACTCCCTGAAAAAAGTTACGTCAGATAGTCCTAGATAGGGTTGCCACCTTTTGATGAATAAATTACGGGAAGCTCAAAAATAATAATAATACGGAACAAATCTGAAATAACCTAAAATGAAAGTAAATAGTTTGGCCCGTAGAATTTAAGGCCCAATCGCAGTGGGTTTTCCCACCTTTTTCGTTTTGCGTCAGTTATTCAATTTCATTATAGGTAAACAAAATTTAACTTTCACGGACCAAAGTTCTTTCCGTATTTCAATAATGAGTTCAATTAGTTTTAAGGAAATGTTAGTAATTACTTCAGGATTGTGTGCAGACACTTTTGGGACATTATTCTGACCCAAAAGTGCCTGTACACAAACCTAAGGTAACTAGTAGCATTTCTTTAAAACTAATTGTACCCGTTATTAGTCCATCACTCTAAATGAAACAGGAAAAAATTCGGAGGATATTAATTTTATTCTTCAAACCGAGGAGAAAAAAAAAGAAAAAAGGATTTTAAAAAACGTAAGTCGAGTCGTGTAATGTGAGCGACTTTTAAGCAGTAAAATCAACCTTGAGGGTGAAACTTTATATTAACTAAATGAGTTATCAGATGCATTTCCGTAGGTATTTTTACGTGTAGAACACAAATTTCACCATGACAATGTTCGCAAGCAAATTGAATGTTTTTAAAGCAGAAAAATGGACTAACATGTAAAAAATAATAAATTTATTTTCCGATCCATATTTGTTTTACTTTTTAGTTCATTTTTCTTTGCTTAAAAAACGTGTTTTTTTAAATCCTTTTTTAATTATTTTTTTTCTAGATTAAGAGCTTCGCACACCCAAATCCTAAAGTGTTCTGCAACCAGTAAAGACCCAACATCGTTGCAGGCTAGTATTTATTTTAGGATAAAGAAGTCCATATTATTTTTTTTTTAATAATTACAGTTAACTGGATTATTCTGTCGTATGTCTAATGATTAAATATTGTATTGTAATCGGAAGCAAGCAAGTTCACAAAATTTTTAAGAAATCGGATGATGAAAAGTGAGTTAAAAATCAATTACAAGATTTGTACCAGAGATGTGAAATATGATTACAGAGTAAGTTAATAAAAAGCGTGTAATAAAAAATAGCCAGGGATAAATGCCTTAATCAAGGGAAACTTCCCGGAAAATGGAGTAAATGGTAACACTAAACTATACTCCCTTTTTTTTTAAAGAGAGGTCTGAATTTTATTCTTACCTATCCCATTTTAACAGCATGTTTATTATTATTATTATTATTATTATTATTATTATTTGCAAAAAAAAAATACATGTAAGATGAGTAGCCATTATTGTAGCGTTGCTCAACTCCAGATATAGAAACTTAATGAAAGTATACAGTAGGTTAGACTGGTGTTTAGTTAAGGTTTGCAAGTTTGCTTTTTATATGCTTTGTCACGTGTTCAAACCTGATAGGTGTAAATTAAGCGCAGTGGTTCGGTGCCAACTATATCAACAAAGCATATATACAGTCAAGACCGTAGAGAGTCAGGTCGTGCGTATAAAATTTGGGTCTTTCTCAGGCCAACCTCCGCTTGTCTTCAGAGTGGTATTTGTAGAACTGAGGGGAACTAACTATTCCCCATCTTTGATTCTCGAGGTCTCCCCTTTAGCGACCTCGATTTATTCCAGCTTTTTAATCTTGTGACTCGAATGACCTTGTGAGGTCTTTTGAAGTTTGTGCTTGTTAACAACTCTTCCCTTGAAACTTTTATGATCGTCATAACATCTCAAAAAGACTACATATCATGGTCATTATGCCTTTCCTGGGAGATAGAAAGAATAGAAATGAGGAATTATTTAACTTACCATCACAGTATTCGAGTAGTGTTGCATTTGAAAAACAAAGAAATATCCAAATCGGAATGATCTGAATTTGAGGATACAGAAATGTTGTAACCTACACTATAAAGTTGTTTAGAAAAAGAAAATTACCACAAGTAACAGATACATGACGAATATAGTATTATTGCCAACAAAACTATTGAAGGCACTTAGGGTGATATTTTGGCATATAAATCTTTGCTCCTTATATGAATTTGAATGCCAAAGAAACAAAAATATTTTTTTTAAATGTATTCGTTGGTTACACAATTTCTGCACCAAATCCCTCATTTGTTCATGGTTCAATGACCATCAGATGACGATGTAATCGCTGATCCAACATGATTGATACATTTTTAGAATAAGATATGAGTTCAAAATTATCTTCAAAATGATAACAACGGAAATTTTCAGCAAAAGCGAAAATTTCCGGAAAACGGATTTTTTTTCGGAAAACGGAAGACGAAAATTTTTCCGGAAAACGGAAGACTAAAAATTTTCCGGAAAACGAAAGACGGAAAATTTTCTGGAAAAGCGGAAAACGGAAAATGTGATTTCCCGAAGCCGGAAAATTATTTTTCCGGAAATGGCCATCCCTACTTCAAAATAGGCCCATACAATTTGCAGATTCTCCCAAATGATTACATATCGCCCGTTCGAGTCCCGGAATCTACTAACACAGTAAAAGAACCAACTGAACGTGAACATCTTTTCATGTAAATTTTTTCTGAGTTTCGAACCCTGTCAGATACGTTGCTTCGACGACGAGCAAGCACGAGTAAGGAAACGAGAACAGAAGACACACGGCAACCTGCCGAGTGCACTATTTCTCCCAAGGTTATTGAATTGAACGAAAAGACAGTGTCTGTAGATGATATTGAAAGTATTCACAGAACAGTCCTTACGACGCAAGCTGAAATTCATAATGTTGATACAGCGGAGTTAGAGGGTGGGTCAGTGGAGAATACAGGTTAGTAACTACGATTGCGTAACATCTAGTGATAGTGTGTCTTTGATAGAGGATAACGAAGAAGAAGAAGCAAGTGTGCGGGATCCTATTCCTAATAGTAGTGGCGAGCAGTTTGACCGAGTACAGCCGACTGCGGTATCTACACAAGAAGGTCAAGGGAAAATAAAAGCGACTGAGGAGAGGAGAAAGGAAGAAGAAGAAAATGCGGTAGGTCCATACAGCAACACCCTCTCTTGCCAGAAAACGAAGATCAGAGGTGAGTGATTTTCTCTTCTCCTAGTAAAAGGCCACTACCAAAAAATAAGTGAACTGTTAAAAAGGATGCCTGAAATAAACTTTGGGCAAATAAGTTATAAGGAGGATAATAGTTCGCCCCCCCCCCACCGACGTGAGAAGGAACAGTAATATTGTTTTCATGTGATGGTTTTTATGACTTGTATTTTCGTATATGAAGTGAGGCAATCGAACTATGGTGCAAATACACGCCTAAAACTGTTTTTTAATCTACTTTTACGTGGCTGCTTTTAGGGTGACTTTTTCTCCCCATCACTGCTGGGGGAGGGAAGGGCAAGAGGAGCAAAATAGTGATCTTCATGCTTGCATTAACCATAACCTTGATGCCTACCGCCCTAATGACGGAGTACAAGAACACAAATACTGTCTTTAATATTAACCTTGCTACTTTAAATTTCTGCCGGGGACATAGTGAGGGGAAATGCAGTATACTTGCTCAAACTTTGCGGTCCGAAAATATTCACATTATGGCTGTCCAAGAGACCTCACCTACAGATATACATATAAGGGACTATTATTAAATAAAGAACTATAACTTTACAGAAAATGTCGGTGTGGAATTTTTGGTGAGGGAAGACATTGAAGTCTCCGATGTATATAAAGCGATTGATGGCAGATCGTATGCTATAAAGTTTATCGGATTAACAATTTTTACGGCTTATATGGAAAGTATGACTAAATTTAAACTACAACGTGAAACGTCCTTTCAGAACTTGACAGTGAAAATTTATTGTCACCAAAATCCAAACCTAATAGTGTTAGGAGACATGAATGCGGTATACGATCGTAAGCGATCACGGCGAAAGAGAATTATAGTCCTGTATTTAAACAAATGAAGGAATGTTTAAAATTAACGGACGCGTGGGATAACATTTTCTCAAAGGTACCTCTGTATACGTACATGAACAATGCTTGCAAAAGCAAGCTTGACTATATCTTACTTAGCCCAGTGATGGTAAAGACCATACAAGGTGTTAAAACTGAGAAATTAGCAATGTCAGACCAAACAATGGTCCAAATAAATGTGAAATGGAATGTTCCATTGTACTTGCGAAAATCATATTGGTGGCGTCTAAATGCCGATTTTGTTGTAGAACCAGACTTTTGTTAGTTGACCGCGGCATTAAAACAGACTACAAATAGTTATACGGGGGAAAGTGGTGAAGAATAGAAAGTGTGGCGTTGAAAAAAAACTTTATTCGTGAAAAACTATATACACGAGGGCATTGCGAGGATAAAAAACGAACGATTGAATGTTACCAAGCACGCCTACAATCAACGTGCCCTGCAGGATTTAAAATGGATTCCTAAAGTGCTGAAAATGCAAAGTAAACTACATTTATTAATGTCTTACCGCTATAAAGGTTTACAAAAACGAAATACTCTAAGAAAGTGCGGGATTTTTGAGACAGCCAATTTAGCCACAGTTATTCGAGACTCTAAACGCATTGAAGCAAATTTTATTAAGGAATTTAGAGATGACCAAGGGACTCTTTACAAAGGTCAAAAAATTGTGATGGTATCAGGAACTAATATGTGCGACATCTTTCGAATTTTGGGGACTCAGGAGAAGATTTTATACAAGAATATCGATTTGGATAATATACCACAATTATCTGAAGAAGATACGAATTTTCTCTTAGAACATTTTACGAGTCAGGAAGTGGAAAAGGCCCTGTGCTCCCTCCATTTAGACTCTCAAGGAGGAGGGCATGAGTTGTGTGGAAGGTGGATGGCGGCAAACCAGGATTATATAGTGGATCAGATGGTTCCGGTTTTCAATTCCTTTTGAAATCTCCCTAAAGACATATGCGATTTTTTTTACAACGATAGGAGTGTTGTTAAAAAAAATAATCAAACTGCTTCTATTAAAAACTGTAGACTTATACACATGATGAAGTTTGATGCGAAATTATTAATGAAAATGATAGCAAATAGGCTTAAGTGTGTTATAACATCTGTGTTGCATTTTAGCCAGAGTGGCATTAAGGGGATGAACCCAATATATATTCATCTAATGAACGTTAGAGACCTTTTTTTATATGCTAACAGGGGGGAAGCATTCCTTTTCTATTTCTAAAGGCAGACTTCGCGTGCGCTCATGATACCGTTTTTCATGCTTTTCTATTTTCTCAGTGATGCGAGCAATTAATTTTCCGCCAAATTTTATCCCTTTGATACAATGGATATGTCCAGATATCAGTAAATGGGCACATTCGACACCGCATCCCTTTGCAACGTGGAGTCCTCCAAGGTTGTGCGACAGGCGGTTTAATAATGTCTCCTTTTGCTCAGGCTGTGACCCTGGCTGGAATAAAACTATGGGAGAGGGATAGCCGTAGCTTAATATATGCGGATGATATAAATTCCTGTATTAAAAATGAGGATGAATTACAACGTATACTACACTTAATTGAGCGTTTTTCTAAGGTTTCCGGCATCTCTATCAATCCGCAAAAAACTAGAGTAATGAACTTGAGAGCTACGATTAGGCCGTTAGCTTCCCTGGGTATACAGGAGACAGATCATGTAAAAGTTCTAGGCTTAACTTGGTATGCAGACACGAATCAAATAATTTCAGAAACGGGTAATACATTCATTCAAAGTTTAGTAGCGGAACTACAAAAATATTAAGATTGTTTATCCTCTCTTTTGGATCGATGTCGATTTATAAATACATATATTTCAAGTAAACTTTACTATCCCCTACAACTGTTCATATTTTCAAAACAATTTTGGGCTCATGTACATAAAGTTTTGGACTTTTTCATTTGGCATAAACAAATGCTTAGGGCCATACGAGCAGACCTTTATAGAATCATCGAGAAGGGTGGTCTGAATCTGAAGAACGTTCAAATTCAAGCGACGTCCTTACTGGCTCACCGTTTTCACGATTGTTGACTGAATATTACGGGAATATATCCTATGATGCCTTTATAATCGCTATTCAACATATGGATAATGTTGCCCCCTCCCCCACTGACATTAGAACGATTCAAGGTCCTTTAAAGATTTTTTTCCGAGATAATATTAGAATTTGCGTATCTAACGATACAGTGAAAGATTCTTATTCATATTTCCTATCAAAAGAAAACATGGAACTTAGTGCCACCACAAAGATATGGAGAAAAATGGCCAATTATATGTGAGAACTTATTTTTTCTAAAACATAATTCTATCGTACATCATTACATGTTTATTCAGTGTTATAATTTGGATCCAGTGGGGTCCAATCTTAAAAAGAAAGGCATGTGTGAGGATGATCAACGTAAGACTTGTGGGGAGACTGGAGATTTGTTTCATAAATTAGTGAAATGTAAACATAAAGATACTATATTGGAAAAATGTAAAATCCTATATTGGCGTAGCACTCGATGTCACTACAGGGTTTTTAATTTTATTGACGTTTTTCGACAACCGGCGTATAGATTCTTCCCCCCTACACGCCGCAAATTTGTAATATGGTTGTTTGCGGTTACTTTGTTCATTCTAAAGACAAAACAAGAAATTAATACGGCGGAATGGTATACTCAAGAAGTTATATCCAACTTCCTAAGCATTCCGTGTGAGATACGTGAAGCGGATTTTGCTAACTACTGTCGAGTCCTGTATTTAGGAATGTAAGTTGTGATTTTCTGAGAAGGTATCATTAGAATGTTATTTTTTGATAATCCCTGTTATGGGGTGTATTTTTTATGTTATAATAAATAAATAAAAAAGACGCTCGATTTCTAACTGAACAGTCCATGTTCAAATCTCGCTGCAGCCGTAACTTTTTTCCACCAGTACCGAAATCAACACCGTGTGTTGTGTTGATTTAACACAAAATGTGGTAGTCACGCTGGGACACCGCATTGTGTTGAATTAACACAGCTATTTTTTACTGTGTATGTCGCAGCAGACGAATGCTGGAAGTGTACCTTGTATTCCGGCCCAAAATCCTAAATTACATGGCATGACACTATACTCGTACATTACTTCACATTTTGACATAATTAAACTTTCAAAATTGAAACAAACACAAGTGGAAGATAGAGTGAAAGTAAAGCCCTGTTTAGAGTTGACGAAGCTAACAGCGTAATGACAAGTTTATCTTGTGTGGTGCACTACGGTGAGGTCTTGTTTACTTTTGGGATAAAGGGAGAAAGGAAAAACAAAGATAGCTTGAACAGTACTGTATGCTAACAGGGTTATTTCAGAGAGAAAGTAGTTTTTCATTAGCCTTCTACGTCTCACATGCACTGAATTGGTCTTGCTTTGAAACCACACTTACTCCTTACGTCTTTTAACTACATACACACACACACACCTTGGAGGAAAGAGAGAAAGAGAGAATTTTGCCGTTGCAATCACACACGAACAGGGGAAACTAGAAAATCTCCAGAACTTTTTCTCTTTATACTATTTTTTCTCTATAGCCTTCATTCTCATCTTCCTGGCTGTCTGAATAAAGGTCCCGGGGTTATTTACAAGAAAAAGTTCCTCGAAACTTCTACATTCCTTCTCGCTTCTGTGGTTACGAACGAGAAAACATCCAAACTAGAGAACCGAGGATAAGGGGAAGGAAAAAAAATAGAGAAGATATAAAAATGTAAAAAGAAGAAGGAAATGAAAGGGGGAAGAGAATCAGAAAGAATCGTCAAGGGTAAGTTGAATCTCTTTTGATAAAAAGGTCAAAGGTTACGAAAATTTGATTAATAGTGATCTTGCTGCACTCATTTTTAAACAAAGTAAAATAAAAGAGTAGATAATTTATAGATTCAAAAGGTGGAAGAAAAGTGTTTTAGTTCTTTTATCTCTAAACTCAAATGAACTCGTGAATATGAATAGATGAGTTTATTTATTTGTAATTTAGGACTATATAACTAAAATGTGTGCCAATTGTTTTACAATTGCCGATATTATTGAAATTATTGCAATTAGCGCTCAAATTCAAAGTATACACTACTTTTAAAGTCGATGTTAAGTTTTTTTTTCTCCAAAACCAATAGATTTATAGCAATTATCAGAACACAGAAATATTTTTTCTACTATTCCTTATATTTAGAACTCTTCCAAACGAGTACTATTACCGTCCATAAAATTCATTTTATCTTTACCTTCCAAACGAGGTCACTAGCAGCGCTGTTTAACACTTCCGATCCTGGACAATTTCAATCCCCATTTTCCCCCTGTCCTGTGTTTTTTTTTTTTTTTTTTTGAGGGTTAGAAAAAAATACTAAAAACTTAATTATGCAGATAGAAAGATGAAATTTGGTTTCGTGAAAGAAGAATAACCATTTATCATGTGGAACAAAATCTAAATGCCATGTGCATAGGAGGGTGGGTGTGATGACGTCACACTTTTAAAGGACATTTTGCTGATCTTCTAATATACATGTAACGTGGAGTCGTCTTATTAATTTTTTTTTCTACTGGAGGCAAAGACACTTCTTCCACTCGTTTATCAATAACAGAACTTCCGTCAGAAAAATCGTCTGATTGTATTTCGTATGCATCAGAGTCGATAAAATCGTTTATTATCTCAACAATTTCCTCTTCCAACAGGCGCAACTGTCGCGAATGCGATGTACTAGGGTCTAGGACCCAGTAACTCCATTGAATGCGAAAGAACAATACGCTCACGATAAAACCTCGAAGCAAACTGATCTTTCTTTAGCTTAAAGAGAAAGATAAGAAAAATTCATCACACTTGTTATGAAAGAAGAAAGGACCCAACTGGTTCCTAAAATAATTTATTTATTTCCTTCTGCTTCCAAGATAGGGTTATGACATATTTTCCTGGACACACGAAATAATAAATTCTACACTGCAATAGGACCCATATAAACAAGAGAAATAGAGTATGCATAAAAGACAGAAACATAAACAAGGAAATAGAGTGCATGTCACAATAATTCTTCTCATAATTTCCTCCTCTTGCTCAAGCGAAAAAAAAACCAACACGGAACACTGAGGTATTTATCAGTCGTTTCAGTTGTCATAAAACCACGTGCTTATGTGCAAGCACGTGACCTCTGCAGGCCACATGCTACCACAGTATGATAGCCGAGACCTCACACGTGACAGTGTTGTCATGCTTACGTCGAATATCCTTACTCAAAGTCCTCTAAAAACAACAACAACAATTGAAAGTCGCTCAGTTGCAATAGCATCTCGCAGGACAGTGAGAAATTAAAGGGCCAGATGCTATAGCAACTCATAGGTACGAATGTGTTAATGGTTTGTCGGTAGGTATTCTTCAGTGCCACCGACGTACGTTCGCAGCGCTGCTGGCGTTCTCATCTGAAGGGAGTGTTAAAGCGAAATAAGAATTAATCATCACATTTTAATGAAGAACAACATTCCTAAAGATTAAAGAATTAACATATTATTAGGCTAATTTATGTTTACTAAATTACGATAATTAATTATTATTTCACTCTAAATAAAGATAATAGTAGAATTGTATATATATGAGAGAGAGAGAGAGAGAGAGAGAGAGAGATGTAGTTCACATAATGAATCAACTGATAATTAGAAAATTATTCTTCTGCGCCCTTGTTATAAATATTATTAGAATTGAAAAATTATCTTCTGCTCTGTTTACGTTTTATAACATTATGAACTCGCTAACTAACTTAACTCTTTGGCTTATGGAACTCGCAAGTTCATCGCCGCACTAAAAAACGTTCGCCATTGGATTCTATCCTGGGCAACATCAAGCCAGTATTCATCAACAACACCTACTTCTCGAAGATCTCTTCTAATATTGTCTTCCAATAGTCTTCTTCCATCCGACCATCCAACCAGGGATAGAACATAATCTTCGTTTTATCCCCATCCGAGCTACATGGCCTGCCCCACCTTAGTCGTCGCGATTTCATTATTTTTACAACATCTGATAAATCGTACAGTCCGTGGAGTTCTTCATTATGCAGTCTCCTCCATTCTCCAGTCATCTAGTGCCGTTTCGGCCCGTATATCTTTCTCAAAACCTTATTATCAAAAACACGTTATTTATGTGTTCATCTACTAGGGTCGTACTCCAACTTTTGCAACCGTAAATTATTACCAGCAGAATAACCATTCTGTATATTTTCAATTTCAATTTCCTTGATATTAATCGCGATGTTAGAAGTTTTGGGACTGAATAGAAACATGCGTTGCCCTATACTAAGCGATTTTTATTTCTTCCATGACCTCAATTTTGCTTGTTAAGGATGATTTGTTTAATCTCTCTATGACCTCATCCATAATTCCTATGTTTTTATTTCCTTCATTCCCTGTGTTTCGACTTTTTATCATGTATTTGGTTTTATCTATGTTTACCTGTAGACCTATCTCATCGCATGCTTCTACTAACGCATCAGTGTTGCTTTGTAGTGCAAACCTACATCGTCCGCGTATACAAACAGTTGATTCAAACCATTCAATGATGGTCCATTTTTGTCCCCTTTAATTTTTAAAATCGCATATTCTAACGCGAAGTTAAACAGTAGTACTGATAAGGCATCACCTTGTTTGAATCCGTTGGGAATCTTGAACTATCTGACATATTATTTCCTATCCGTACTCTTCTTATAGGGTCGCTGAGACACATCTTCACTAGTTGAACCATTTTTTTCGGAATTCCAAATCGTATCAGGATACTGTATAACTTTTCCCTTTTGATATAATCATTTGCTTGTTTAAAATCAATGAATAGCTGATGAACCGTCCCATTGTATTCCTATTTCTTCTAAAAAAATTGTCTCAAGGCAAAAATCTGGTCTAACGTGGATTTATTTCTTCTAAATCCACATTGGTAATCTCCAATTATTTCATCTACGTACACATTTAGGCGTTTTATTAGATTATTACTTCATATTTTGTAACAGGTTGCAAGTAGCTAGATTCCACGGTAATTATTACAGTCCGATTTGTCATCTTTTTAGTAAATCGGAACTATTATTGAGGATTTCCATTCCTTCGGAAGCTTTTTTTTTTCTCCATATAACTATTATCAATTTATGTAATTCCTTGATTAGTGCCGTTCTTCCCGCTTTAATTAATTCAGCTGGAATATTGTGATTTGAACATTTTCAATTTCTTAATGACATTTCGATGTCGATCTCGCTAGGTTCGGATATCCACGGTTCTGTAGTACAAATTTTAAATTCCTCTGTTTGTTTCACGTTGTGTACATTAAGAAGTTTGTCGAAATAACTTTTCCATACATGTACAATTTTAGTCGAATCCGCCTGAATATTTCCACGTTTACTTCTAATCATTCCTAGCCTCGGCTGGTAACATTCTCTTAACTAGTTTACCCCTTTTTATATATCTTGAATGTTATTTGTCTTTCCATTTTCCTCTACCTCCTGAATCTTCTGCGTCTGATATTCTCACTTTTTGTTTCTGAACCCGCGTGTGGCGTTTTGTTTCGCGTTGATGTAGTGGTTGATATTTGCTTCACTTTTATTACTTAGAAATCGTTGCCTTGCTTGTTTTCGTTCCTTATGAAGCTTGAGCATTCTTCATCGAACCAAGGCTTGATTTTCTGTTGTTTCTTCTCAACTACACGTTCCTTCGCTTCCCTCTTAACTGTTTCATGAATTGCCTCCTACATCTTATTTACATCAGTTTCATTACTAATATCATCATTATTATTATTACTCGCGTCCCATAGTGCCCATGCAATTCATTTTAGCTTATCTTATTACTCGAATCGGCTAAGATTTCGAACCTATTTGAGAGTTAGTGTTGGTATTCTGCTTTTATGTTCAGATTATTTAATTGTTTAACTTCGAGTTACAGTTGTTTTCATCACTTGCTTTCTATGTTCGTGATGCATAACATTTCCATCACTTTTGTGATCACTAATTTATGGTCGGTGCCACCTTCCGCTCCTCTGTACGCCCTAATATCCATTGTCTTCGTCTATGTAATATGTGATCGATCTGGTTTAGAGTTTAGCCATCTGAAGATATCCATATGTATTTGTGTATGCCTTTGTGTTCGAAGTGCGTGCTCTTTATCACTAGTTTTTTTTTCGAAATCGCAAAGTTATCAGTCGTTTTCCATTGTTGTTGGTATTTTCGTGAAGGTTGCATTTGCCTATAGTAGGTCTATATTTTCCCTCCCTCCCTACTTTAGCGTTGAAATCGCCCAACACAATTTTCGAATTATACTTCGGTAATCGGTCAAACAGCCTTTCTAGCTCATCGTAAAATATATATCTTTGTCGTTATCAGTAGCCACCTCGGTAGGAGCATAGACATTTATTAAAATCGTGTTGCCCCATCGAGTACGTATCGTAACGTACGGTAGAGCTTCGTTTACGAATTATATATTCTGAACCGCCAGAAGGATACTGTTTCTAATGAGGAATCCCGTTCCGAAATCGTGAGACTGTATTCCCCCGTAGTAGAAAGTGTACTTACCCTGTCGGATGCTATCTTGACCCTCGCACCGAACTTCTTGTATCGCTAATATGTCTAGATTGTACTTCTCGGTCTCGCGTACCGCCAACTGAAGAGCGCCCGTCCTATATAACGATTGTACGTTTCACGTTCCTGTTCTAATGTCTTTCTTAATCCTGTTCTTGGAGCCCCCTGAAGCAATCCCCGCCCGGAGTTCCGAATGATGGACTAGTTTACCTCCTGAATATTTTACCCCAGAAGAATCCATGAACCATCTGTTACTATTTCTTGACATGTTTTAGCGGTGTAGAGTTATCAACTCTACGACCTCGCAGTAAAGGAAAGCATCCAAGATGTCGTCCTCTGTCCATCTCTGAGCCTTGCCGAAATCATTCATCTTCAGCCTCAGGGTTGTAATAGTGATGGAGATTTCCCTCACCATGATAATTTGTTCGGGGCTATCTTCCCCTAGCCTTTGTAGATCCCTCTACTAACTGCAAGGTAACAGTACTGGTTTTGGTCCGCCCCGAATATTTCCGGTACCCACCATATCTGTTCGGCATTCCCCTATCCACCACCTGAGGAAGCGCCTGGTGGAGACCAGTAACTCCAAACAGAGAGAGACTGAGTTAGAAAAGAGTACCGCATCTATACTGGATATCAATCCAAAACAAATCACTGCTAACTCGATATATTAAAGAAAATAAGTCTCTTTGATTTTAGTGATTTGTAGAAATCCAGAAACCTAATCCTCAAATATACTATTAATTATATATATGAGAGCCTCCTGCGTATCCTAGTCGGTAACGCGTTCGACTTCAGTGTGAGCAGTCCCGAGGTCGATTCCCGATGGGGGCCAAATTTCAGTGTTGACCTAGAATCTTGAGGACAATTGGGGAGTTGCTGTGAATAAAAGTTAGTGGTAATCCCGGTTGAGAGCTTCGGCTCTCCTCTCCCAACACGTCTGGTCAGCGTGGGAGCAGTAGACCACCTCCTCCCTCCGGGAGAGGCCTCATCCAGTAGTGGATTGAATATGGCTGTGAATTATATATATATATATATATATATAAACTAGACTAGTAAATATATATAAACAAGGATTATAAACAGTAACTAACAACCCAACACTTGGAATGATTAATTGATCATTGATGCAATTGCAAATCAACTTCAACTTATATACAGAATTTACTGAATATAGGATCTACAAAACATTTTTGGTATTTAGTAGGATATCTTTTATACAGATGCATGCTGAAAATATCGTATAAATTCTAGATGAATACTGATCACGGATCCAGACCGATAGTCTAGTATGACATAGATGAACGTATGACTTGACAACGCGTTTGTTTAAGTATAACCATACACAAAACAAGAAAAAAGTCTCTTCCGATAAAATCATCGATAATGCCGAGGACGATTCAAAATACGTGCCCGAGACAATCAACTAACGAGAACTACCATTGCCAAAACCCAGAAACTAAAAGTTCTCTTTTAGAATACGATTATGCCTCACGGCACTTACCCGACGTTTTTAAAGAAAACAACATTATATCACAGAAAATGTTCTATCGTTTCTCCTTGGCTTGCATAAAGTTCGTCTGATCATGTACAAACCGAGTTGCAAGTACTGCTTAAGTGCAATTAATTATTCATTCCATTCTAGTATATGCAGTTCATTGGAATGATCATTCCAAGCGATTATACGGAGATCACTGGTTAAACTACCTTCTATTTGTAGCATTAGAAAAAGTAAAATTTATCGAAAACAATACATTGAACGATCAGTCCATTCAAGTTCACTGTGCTTTTGTAAGCTTCTACCAGATTTTCTCGTTTCCTTCCACTTTCTTTATTATTCCAATTCTGCAATCATTATCTATTATGCCTGAGCCAAAGTTGCCTAAAGGCCTCAGATAAAACTCAATTCAATGAGAGAACTATTTAATATTGTCAAATCAATAGTAGGTACATAGATAGCTTTACATTTTCAACCTTCAGCATACACATAGGTAAACTTTATACTTCCATAAAGTATAAATTGTGTTTGAGAAGTTTGTAGAAAAATTAAGTAATTTGACATAAATACATTTTGCGTAATAAAAGTAGTTAATGTTACGAAACAACAATATTTGGTTTGTAAAGAAATACTGTATTTTCTGTTTATTGGGTTCGTTTTCATATGTATTGCCAAAATAAACATATTTGTAATACAAATTGTAAATTTATAATGTAAATTGGGCTCCTAGGTTTCTTCTAAAATTTCGAATTTAATATGAAATGAATCAGTCAAATAGTTCGCTAATATTCTAGGTCCATCCCTTTGGTTTGGACTTACATCACTAAGAGCTTATAGTCATATAAAGACTGAATGGTGAATTTCAAGCTTACATGGGATTCAAGCCAGAGACTGATTAAAATACTGCATTTTATTTCTACTAAATATATATATATATATATATATATATATATATATATATTTGATTTAAATAATTGATTTAAGAAGAATCATCTGATCATCTGAAAAATCGTACGTAAAAATGATGAACTGTCTTAAATATATATATTTATTTTGTATCATACCGTAAAAGTTAAACTTCATCCTGCGAGAAGAAAAAAACACTGACAGCACGTGCTGATTCACTCGCCTGCTACTGAGCCGATTACTACGCTTACAATCGAACCACTCTCCTCGCCCAAATACTTGCTCTGGCACTTGACTGTCTACTGCCCCATGTGTTTACACAAAGCAAGTACTGGGCCCAGCAGTCATTCGCCCGAGTACTCGGCCCATTACTCGCCCTGTGTAAACCAACCTTTTATTTATAGAGGAAAATAAAACATTATTATCCTGTTGTGTTTCCAAGTTAATTTCCAGAAGAACAATATCGGAAAACGTAATATTCACTTCCGGTCTGAGAGAAGTTTTCTATTCTGAAATGGATGTTCACAAGAATTTTTTACACAAATTTAAGAAGCCTTCGTTTGTGTATGTGAGTTTTCATATTTTTGAAGGTACTAGAAAATTACAAACAATAATGCAATTTTGGAAAGCGCCCCCAATAATACTCTCAACCAGATCGATCAGTTATTTGTAGATAGACGAAGACACACCAACATAATGGACGTTAGGTCTTACAGAGGAGCGGAAGGTGACACCGACCATCAGTTAGTGAACACAAAAGTGAGGGAAAAGTTAAGCATCGCGAACCGAGAAGGTAAAGGATCAAAACAACTTAAATTAAATAATTCAAGCGTAAATGCAGACTACCAAATTGAAATCTCAAATGGCTTCGAAACCTTAGCCGACTCGAGTAGTAACAAAACGAAGTTAATAGTGAAATTGAAGTAAGTAAAATGTGGGAGGCAATTTGTGATACAGTGAAGGGTGCAGCGAAGGAACCTATAGGTGAGGAGAAATAGCAGAAAAACAAGCCTTGACTTGATGAAGAATGCCTTAATCTTCATGAGGAAGGGAAACAAGAAAGACAACAAGATAGATAGCAATTCAGCTATACCTAGCTCAGGCAGATACTTAGCTTACAAGATAACTAAGTAATAAGAGCGAAGCAAATACCAACCACTATAATACCACGAAATGAAACGCCAAACGTAGGTTCAGAAACAAAAAGCGAGAATATCTGACCCAGAAGATTCAGGAGATAGACGAAAACGGCAAGACAAATAGCACACGAGATCTGCACAAAGGGGTCAACTCGTTAAGGAAAGATTACCAGCCTAGATTAGGGATGATTACAAATGAACGCGGAGATCTTCAAGCGGATCAGACTAAAATTATAGATGTGTGGAAAAGTTATTTCGACAAACTTCTTAACGTACACAACGGAGAACAAACAGAGGAATTTAATATCTATTCAGCAGAACTATGGATACATGAACATAGCAAGATCGAGGTCGAAATGTCGATAAAGAAATTGAAAATTTTCAGATCGCCAGGAATAGACAATATTCCAGCGAAATTAATTAAAACGAGAGGAACGGAACTAATCAAGCAACTACATAAATTGATAATAGCTATATTGAGAAAAGAGAAGCTGGAGAAAAGAGAAGCTATATGAATGGAAAATCTCAATAATATTTCCTATTTATAAAATAGGTGATAAATCGGACTAATAATTTCCGCGGAATCTTATTACTCCCAACATGTTCAAAGTACTGATAAATATCCTGCTTACTCCCCTAAGCGTATATGTTTATTAAATAAATGGAGATCACCAATGTGGATTTAGAAGAAATAGATCCACGTTGGACCAGATTTTCGCTTGAGACTAATCTTAGAGAAATGGGAACACAATGGGAAGGTTAACAAGCTATTCATTGACTTTTAGAAAGCATATATGACTCTATCAAAAGGGAAAAGCTATACAATATCCTGGTACAATTTGGAATTCCGAAAAAACTTGTTCAACTGATGAAGATGTGTCTCATTGACCCCATAAGCAGATAGGTTTAGATAATAGACTAATATGTCAGATAATTTCGAAATTCGCAGTGGATTAAAACAAAGTAATGCCTTGCCACTGTTTAACTTTGCGTTAGAATATGCGATTCAGAAAATAAAATAGGAGAGAAAGGGTCTTACATTGAATGGCTTGAATCAACTGTTCGTATACGTGGAAGATATAGATGCGCTACAAAGTAACGCCGATGTCTTAGTAGAAGCGTGCGATGAGATACGTCTACAGGTAAACATAGATAAAACAAAATTCATGATAACAAGCCGAAATGTCAGGAATGAAGGAAATAAATACATAACAATTAGGAATTAGAACATTGAGAAAGTAAACAAATTTAAATACTTGTAAGCATACGTAACAAGCATAAACGAGGTCATGGATAAAATAAAAAGTTGCTTAGCATTGGGCAACGCATTTCTCTACTCAGTTCATAAACTCCCAACCTCGCGATTCATATCAAGGAAATTCAATTTGGAAATATACAGAGCGGTTATTCTACCCATGATGCTTTACGCTTGTGAAAGTTGGAGTGCGATCCTATAGCAGATGAACATAAATTACGAGTGTTTGAAAATAAGAACTTGAGAAAGATATACGGTCCGAAACCGGACGAGGTGACTGAAGAATGGAGAAGACTGCATAGCAATGAACTTCACGGACTTTATGACTCACCCGATGTTGTAAGAATAATGAAATCACGACGACTAAGGTGGGCAGGCCATGTAGCTCGGATGGGAGAGAAACGAAGATTACATTCCATCGTGGTTGGTAAACTGGAGGGAAAATGACCATTTGGAAGACCGAGATGACGTTGGGAGGATATTATTAGAAGGGATCTTTTTTTTAATGTTGCTCAGGATATAATCCTATTTGGAACGTTTGTTACAGGGGCGATAAACTTGCGAGTTCCGTAAGCCATAGTGTAAGTTAGTAAGCTTGAATCTTGACCAGTATCATCACAAATATATAAATATACATGCAGCGTAGGTACGGAGGCCTCTTAATGTCTCGCTGTCTTTCATCTGCAGTTTTGTTCTCAAAAGTTTTACTCGTGCAGCTAGACGCTGTTACAGGTGCATTAAGAAGTTACTTAAATGTTTTATTAAAACACTTGTTTCATTACGTTTAACGAGCTAAGACCACTTTATTTACTTCAGTTTCATGTTGAAGTTATAACTCTTCAATAGAGCTGTCCTTTGGAGCTTATTTAAAATCATTAGCGTACTAAACTGGAAGGATATTGCTTCAAAGAGAATGTTAGAATTTCTGTGTGACATTTTTTACTTTCCTGCGACATTTTGTAAGAAATAAGTAAAGGGAGATAATGTCGTTGAAATATGGACCTTTCGCACGGTTTGCAACATCTCTTCGTTTCCACTTGGAACTCTGCCTACATATGTAGCTGTAATAGTGCTCCCGTTGTAGAAATGGAGAATATAAATTAATGAGTTGGAAACTGTGCAATTTCAACGACACTTGAAATGGTGTGTAAAGCTTGGATTCTGTGCTCTTTATGTTGGATCTCGTTGTTGAAATCACTACATTTCCCTAGGGAAAGAGGGCGTTCTCGCTGCAGTATTATTTCCGTCTAGGTTTTGTGTTTTTTGTATTACAAGGAGAACAACTAGCTGTGGTGTATTATACGGAGACCTAGCTCCTTACTGAGAGCTTCTAGCTTCGTTTAATTGTTAACATATCGGAAAGGTGATCCGGAGAATCTATGACGAATCCTGGCGTGGTAATATTAACATTTTTTAAAAAGAAAAATGACTTTTTTTCTTAGGTATATACGCATTAAGAAAGTTAATAAAATTAGTGACCAAGGGTTAGGTAAGTCAGTTTTTTTTATTGCGCACGTAATTCGCATGGGCTCTCCTTAGACGTCACCTAGTTCAGAATAATACTCCTGCGAGAACGACGTCAGAGGTAGGATTTCATCCATTAGCATACGTCAAAATCCATTTCTGTGTTGTTAAACAGCGTTGCTAGTTATCATTCTTTTTATCTTAGAGTAGAATTTAACTTCTTGTTTTAAATAAAGATGAGCAAATTATTTTAAATTGAATATTCACTACGCAGCCATCATTTTCATTTTGTTATGGTCTGTTTTAGTTTTGTGTTTATCTAAACACCACTTTCCGATTAATTAAAATCTATTCTTCATACCAAAAATGCTGCTTTTTTCTATCTTGTTCTTAATATCATATAGTCATGGGCGTCGGCATCTAGGGTCGAATGGGTCGGTTGACCCCCTGGCTTGGGAATTTAGTAAGGATTATCGAAAGTGGAAACAAGTAATAAGCTAAATTTTAAAAATCTTGAGCTACAAAACTTGTGTAATAAGGAAGATTCTATATTTATCGAGTTAAATCAATAGACGGAAACGATTGGTTTCACTGTAAGAAGTGTAAGTTGTGACTTCATGAGGACTGTTTTAGGAATATAATGTCTAGTTGTGAATGTAATGTTTGCGTTGGAAACCAAAGGTTTCACCAATTACCTAATTAAGGATTCATCTGCTGTTTCAAACATTCATCATCGCGTATTAGCCTATATCCTCTTATTATATAATTTCTGTAACAATGTTTGTTTAAGCCTTTTTTATGGACAAATAGGTCCTCTCGCCATTGGTGACACATTACAGGTCTCATCCACCCTTTCAAACACAAGTAATCTCTCAAAGCATTATTTCTGCATCGATATTTAGTTAATTCTTTATTAATTAGAAAGTACGCAATGGGGACTGTGTAAAAACGACCTTACTTCGTACATATCAGAATTTTGTTTTTTTATGTAATTAATCAACATGCACGGCAGTGCATGAGCCAAGTTCTGCACGTCAGAAAACGTCAGCACTGCCAGAAGCATGTTATACAGGAACAAGAGTTTATGGCAAAATCGACGAATTGGGGGCCCCGTAAGAAAAAAGATGTTGAAGATAGGAATATGAGCTTTTGCTGTTAAGGAGATATGGTAAATATGTGCAGATGTACAAAATTTCATATTCGTATCTCAAACTATGCTCTAGTTGTGGACCCCTGAAATTGCACATTTTAGGCTAACTGACTCACTCACTCACTGACTGACTGACTCACTCATCATATTGTTTAGGGTGTTTGGAGTAAGCTAGAAACATGAAATTTGGTATGAAGGTAGAGGATGATAAGTAGATAAAGGAAAAATTCCAACATTTTGAAAAGGTCGCCATCTTGGATTCAAAATGGCCGCCAAACTTAAAATTTTAAAGAATACACAGCCTAAACGACTAAAGATCGAAAAGTGAAATTTGGTATCAAACTACATCATTGATAGCAAATTAAGAAAACTTTCTAAAAATTGGAAAAAGTCGCCATTTTGAATTCAAAATGGCCGCCAACCCTAAAATTTTAAAGAATACACAGCCTAAACAGCTGCCGCTAGAATAATGAAATTTAGTTTAACAGTACAACATTATTAGTAGATTATGAAAATATTACAAAATATCTCTAAAGACGCCATCTTGGATCCAAAATGGCGGGCGTCATAAATCCATTTTTCAACTGCTTGAGCCAGAGATACGAAATTTGGCATAATGATGTATTATCAAGAGTAGTTTAGGAAAACATAACAACGTTTTAAAAAATTCACCATCTTTGATTCAAAATGGCAGCTGAAATACCATTTTTCACAT
>JAGDQP010031323.1:0-22006 GCA_022664845.1 Lepisma saccharinum
CTGGATGCAACTTTGTGCAGTTTCATTCAACACAGAATGATTATATTAGATGTCTTTTATAATACACAATTTAAGAAAGAAAATACGGTTTTGTTATGGTAATTCCATTAGGTCGCAATTTTTCCTGAAATGAGTACCAAAGTCAGCATATCAGTTTTTGTTTCTTATATTAAATATCTATGCACATTCTGTACATTTGATGAATTACAATTGCAAGTTTTTCATGGAAGGTAAAAACGCTGATGATTGAAATAATTGTCACCAGCATAGCTCATACAAATTTGGTTTGATCTTCAATGTCTTATCGTCAATGTTAGGCGCTGTGCTTGGTACCGTCTTAAATCCATGGGTTTAAATTGTAGCGCGTTCATTGACTGAGCAGAGACAGAAAAAGTCTAGAAAACAAGCAGCGGAATCAAGATTGTAAAGGCTGTACGATTTCTGTGTTCCGTTTGGAAAAGCATCTCCACACGTGCGTTACCCGGCAGAAGACCCGAGTCCACACAACATTCCTGTGTGCTTCAGCGTTGCCAACCCTTAAACACTCGTATTAACATTATTTTAACTGCTTTAGCAGCTAACATAGTATATTTAATATACCGTACTGACAAGGTCTAGGACAGTTAGTTTCAGATTTTCCTTCCACATATATATCTTATATATTATGCTTTATACATAAACTTTATGTCCATGGCCAATTTTAAGCATGGGTTGATAAATAATATTCAGCGTTTGCTAAATTAAATGTATTATTGAATCTGGAATACCCAGAGTCGCTTGTGAATTACGTTAGAAATCTCTTCACTGCGCTTTCCCATTAAAAGTGTTACTATTTTTACAATGAGCAAATTAATTCATACATGCTTAAGCTGACATGAGAATACATTTTTGCACACATCGTTACTGCTTTGTCGAATTTAGTACACAACATTTACGCTCTTCTGAGCATTTTTTTTCTACTCGTAACTTAAGAAAAAGCATTTTGTCAGCAGTGAGGAAATACAAAGGAAAATGTCGGTAAACTACAGAAAACGAATCACGCCCTTTTGTATTGGAAATAATAATATATAATTGGAGCAGAAAGGCGACTTGAACTCACGACCGTTGATTTTTTAACCCTCAAGCTTATCTATTATACTACAAAAGATATTGCAATACAACACATTGAGCAGCATTTATTAGACCAACGTTGGAATAGGTAATCTTCACTTCTAATATTAAAAGAGAATTTATTTTTGTATGTGTGTGTCTTTCTTCACGCGAAATATTTTGTGT
The DNA here is from genome assembly GCA_022664845.1 of Lepisma saccharinum. Lineage (NCBI taxonomy): Eukaryota > Metazoa > Arthropoda > Insecta > Zygentoma > Lepismatidae > Lepisma > Lepisma saccharinum. Next base: position 1,276 of record JAGDQP010031323.1, read on the forward strand.
CACATGATTATGCTATGTATGCATTATGTCTATAACTTTTGTCTCTATATAATGTTTTATATGAACGCACATTATATCTGTAATCTCGGTTGCAGATAATAGTAAGGGTTTGTTCTATTTCACCAATCGAAGAGAATATCTCTTCTCTTCCTCAGAATTTTGCTGTGTTGGAAGTCTCATTTTTTCGACTTTAGAAATTTTTCGATAAGTTTTCCATATTTCTGTTTTTTTTTATTTTTTTTTAATTTAATATATAGTTTTATTATTTTGCATCTTAGTCTGTTACATGCTCACTTTTTGCAATTCTAGAGGAGAGCAACCTGGAGATTCAAATTTCCATTATAAATCAAGGAATAATACTAAAAATTTGAAACTTTGGGATTAGATAGTGCGTTAGTTTCTTCACAAACATTAGGTTTGAATCAAAATTCATCTTATGTGACATTTGTGCTCGAGATATAATCGACAACATCGTAATCTGTACCCATGAAAGGTGAACAGACTTGGTTCTGGTGAACGGTTTCCAATTCGAGAACTGGATGGAAGAGACTCATAAAAGGCTCGGTAATCACTTGGGATTACCCTCTTTCCCAAAAGGCAGAACAGGTCCCGGTTCCTCGTCTCTAAGTAACTGTGACATTAACTTTTATCTTCTGCTTCTGTATTTTGGGATCGTTTTTACTTTCTGTCAACAGCAGTTTCGGTTACATATGCAAAAAACAATCCTTTGGTCTGTCTGCATCGCCCAACTGATAATAAACAGAATAGATTTGATCCCTTTGCTCGGTAATACGTGAGCATTTAAAACGACACTCACTGCAGTCGACTTCCAGTGATTTCTTTTCTTGCACGACGAAAATTGTCCTTGTATATTGCTTGTCAGAGGCACGAGCGGCCTTACGAGCATTTCTTTTCCATTTTTCAGGCTGAGCTTTACATTTCAGTCCCTTAGGTTCCTCTGGGCGAACACAGTCTAGACTCACAGTAGAAGAGACTGGAGTACTACTATTTTCGCCTTCAGGATGGAACCAGCATCGCCTACACCGCCATGAAAAATGTCACTCACCTCATCATTTACTTTTTTTTACTTCTTGAAGCTGTTTTTTCAACAGCAATATTAGGATTTTCAAGTGTAGATATTCGATTTTCTGGGACACTGATACGGTTACAGAATCCGTGAACAAACATCTCAAGACCTATCCGAGAGTCTCACTTTCTGATCCAATAATTACGCCTAATTATGATTGAATTACCAATCAGAAGAAAGGAGAACCTACTGATTCGAGTGCTAAAACGCACCTGATAAGTTAAGAATAAACTACAAGATTACCGGAGCAGCATAACAGTAGTAAGCTAATAACAACAAGATAACACTATGATAGTATAAACAGCGTGCACAAATGTCACATTTCTTAGTACTTATCACAATTGTGCAGTATAGCTTTCAATTCATTGGACATATGCAGGGCTCGAAATTAACCTTCGGTAGCACTGGCCCTACAAAAATCTTAATGGCCCTTTTACAGATCAGTAAATAATTATAATCGGCGTATTTTTTTTTAGTCCACCTTATTGTATTCATTTGGGCTACAGGCCTATATAGGATACCAAATACGAAAGGATAATTATAGCCCTGTAAAAATTCTGTGTCAAAGAAAACAAGATCATGATTAACAAATAGGAATGCGTGATGTCTGAATTATCACACTTACTTTGTTTTTATTACATTAAATATATTCTTGGGAAGAATCTGTTGTGGGTCTGGGGTCGTGAGGAGAAATATTGGGGCGTCTGGCTCTTTCACCTTTGTTTATAAAGAAGGCTGCCGGAGCAATGTCATAGTTACACAATATGGATTCAGTGATAAGAGGCGTATCCGCGTTGCATACGAGTTATGTTTCCTGTCTCCGGCACTTGCGGCAGAGGTGTTGATCAGCTGATATGGTAGTTCCTAAGATTCTGCGATTTCACGATGTTTGTTTTTGAAAACAGAAAAAAAAAACACTTCGATAAAATGTTGAACACAGCCTACAGGTATTTTTATTAATATTAAAAATATATTGAAACTTTAGACAGCACTGGCCCACAGGACCACTAACATTTTTGAGTTACTGGCCCTTGGAAATTTTTATTGGTTATCGGCCAATGGACCACCGCTAATTTAGAGCCCTGGACATATGGCATTTGTACTTTTGCTATAACTTCTTCCCATATTGAAATGCACGTGTGATAACTGTGCAGTGGAAAGATATGCTTCTGCACTGGAGTTGCTGGATAACTATTTTTTTTTATGAAAATGGACATGTGGTAACTGTCCTCTCAAGATGCGATTTCATATATTTTGTGGCAAACTTTCAGGATATATTCGTTTTTACACCCTTCACATGTATAACTATCGAACAAATGCCCATATTCAACAAGAAACTTTTTTTAAGCAAGACTGAACGTATATGCTTAATTTCTTAGTAAGGATTTTTTTTCTAGTAACTAATGACTTCGCCCCGTCTCCATCAGTGAGCTGTTATATTTCTAAAATTCACAGACACCTACGCCTTAGCCGGAACTCACTCGAAACCATAACCTCAGACCTCACGACCACCAGAGACGTAGTACATATTTAACATGTGAGCGCGCTTTTGATTGGTCAGCATAACTGAAACAGTTTAAATACGAAAGCATTTTTTTCTTTGTTTATTTAATTTCCAGTACCGGGTACATACTGAATAGGTACGGTTAAGTCTGTCACAAATCTCAGGGATAACCATCCACAGGCAAGCAAATCTATCGGTGAAAGCTATGGAGAGATAGCAGCTAGGGCCTTTTTTCTAAGGTAGCATCCAAACCTTCGCTTACGAAATATCAAGCAGGATGGTCGTTGTGAGCAAGGCTTGAACGTGCACAATGTTCCAAGTGTTCATCTGAAATCAGTGATCTCTGCTACAAAACAATGGGAATTGGAAATTTTATTCTTCGTAAAAAATAACTTGAGAACTACGTATCCTTTCAATGTAATGTTCTATAAATAAGTTTCAATGTATAGTAAACAAATTATTTGTATGGATGTAAAATATTGTATGAAATGTTGAGAAGTAGAATGGCTAAATAATTAAAAATAGATTTCTGCCATTAAATAGTTAATACCCTTGGTACAGTTGTTCGGGCGACAAGTACCTTAATGCCTGTACAGACTAAGCCACGTAACATTCATGTGTTATCATAGTAATAATAGTATTGTTATTATTTTACATAACTAGCTAGAAAACAGTTTTTACTGTCATCATAAGTATTGTAATTCTGTATTTTAATAATTCTTGTTTTCAGGTTTCTGCTAAACATTATGACAACCCAGGAAGATACTGTGAGTGTGTCCCAGTTCCCTGTGCATTTTTCTGCTTCTCGTGACACGGACTATAATTTCACATCCGTTAATACTGCTTCTAATGCAGTAGTTATCTATGCTAGCAAAGACAGAGGAGTGTGTCAAACATCCCAAAAAGGGGTTAAAGAGTTCGTGTGTAAAATGTGTTGGAAGAGCTTTAAAAGGGCAGATTATTTAGTTAAACATACAATAACGCACACTGGAGATAAGCCATATATGTGTAAAATTTGTCTCATGCGATTTACTCAGAAGGGAAGTCTTAATAGACACTATCAGAGACATAGTAGAGATACGAAACGAAGAATGACTTAGAAGTGAAAAACCTAAGTGGCTGACAGCGCTAGTTCACTAAGCTTAGTAACAGAAGCACACAGTAACAGTTTCAGTGTTCTATTAACACTTTCAGACAAACACTACACAGCGCTATGTAAAACTGGTAACATAAAAAGAATAAATTGATTTCTTATGAATGTTGTTTTCTTTTTATAAGAGGAGAATTGAAGGTAAAAAATGTATAAGAAATTATAGTTGTGAATTTAAATTATTTTCATAAGACTATGTGGACAATTCATTTAACAATCGAATGATCTGTAACATACAAGAGATAAATTCATATGTTGTGCCTTCTGTTAATGCTGTCTATCTAATGGTTTTGTAATGAACAATGTCACATCCAAATGTTGCATATTAGAGCAAAGGATATAAAGAAAATTGTGCGAAAGCTAAAATTTCAGCTGAGGCATTTTATCGCTTGTTTTCTAATGAAAGTAAATGGAATTTCCTCTCTCTCCAAGTCCGTTTTTATTATTATTACTATTATTATTTGTCGATGTAAATTGATTACGATTTTCGTTCTTCTGATTTCTTTTGTCTGTAATTCAATATTTCTGTGAAGAAGTTTATTTATTTTTATCCTCTGATACATAATTGCGAATACAATAGATTTTCTACCTGCGTCAAAAGTCCGGACAAGTCCTAATAGAGTAAGGCAGTGTTAATAAATACTGTCAGACAAATATGGAACAATAAATTTAGGTTGATTAGTCAATTTAATTTCCAATGAATCTACGCGATAGGCGTCTAAGATCTAAGCTTCTCACAAGTCTAAGGAATAACATTCTTCTGCGAGTACTTTGATCCGAATTTCGAGTTTTATTTAAGGTCTTTACGCAATTTTGACCTAGGCCGTATGGATGATGATAAAAAAAGTGGTGGAATGAAGAAAGTGGGAGGAAACTGGAGAACCCCGAGAAAACCCATACGCACGGTGTTTGTCCATCACAAAGTCCAAATGGTATGAGCTGGGATCGAACCGAGAACCCCAAACAGCACAGGTGAACCCTCTACCACTGAGCCACCGCGGCCTACAAGGATTTCAAGATAACTGCGCGGATCCAAATAACGCGAATTAATCCACCAGGGCAATAGTTCTTGGTTGCTCGAACTTTTTCTTTACTTATATCCAAATTTTGAAATCTCTTCAGAAGAGATGAATAAGCAAGTGATGAAGGAAGAGAATAAACTTCTCGAAGATTATTCTCTTATACTTAAGGTTCATAATTCTTCTTGCGTCTTCAGGACGCCTCTTTTGTTTCAAGTGGTAGTGAATTATAAAATATAAACAACAGTAATTCAAAATGTTAATATAGTACAAGTTATATACAATTGTACATACCGCTTCTACTTCTTCACGTAGTCCCTTCGCGTATTCATGCATTGATCATAAGGTGGCACGAATTTTTTGTATCTTTAGCTCAAAGTAAGTTGTCTTCCACCTGAATGGTAAGCCTCATCATGGACATCGATGTATCCTTCTCGAAACTTACGGCACCATAGCCCCAATGAATTTCAATCCTTCACCGTGAAGAAATCTAATGAAAAAATGAATCTCGCACTTTGCGAATCCCCAGTCTTACTGGCCAAGTTGAATGCTGAAGAACTGAACGTGGCAGAAATTCGTTGAAGAATGTATGTTTGTGTACGAAGACCAGTTCATGAGTGCTGTTTCAGTACAGCATCGATGTCCGTGATGGGGCTTTCCACTGAGATGAAACTGTTATCGAGAAGGTGGTGCAAAAGCTCGTTACGACCGGAGGGAGGAGTTGGTCTACTGCTCCCACGCTGACCAGACGTGTTGGGAGAGGATGGCCGAAGCTCTCAACTGTGATCGCCACTGTCTTATTCACAACAGCTTCCCAATTGCATCACGATGCTGGGTGGGCATCGTTCAAGACCTCTCTCGCTTTGGAGAAAATCCATTGGCAGAGCCGGGAATCGAACACCGGACCCCTCAATCCGTAGGGGATATATATACCTTACCGTATCTTAAATCCCCAAATGGATTGAATTGCCTGTTTTTTCTAACTACATAGATTAAATCTGTATATTTGTAGCTTTCTTCTTGAGAGATCAACGTTGGAAGTTTAGTTTAATTTGAAGATGATTTCAAGCAACCTAGCGAGTCTACGCACCAAACCAGACTGCTTGTATTCAGTGTCATGTAGTCTTGTTTTTCATCATGTTTATCTGTAGTGCTTTTGATTGTAGTAATCGTTGTGGCAGGGGTCATAAAAAAAATACATTTCCACGTGTTTCCGAACAAAAATAAATCATCCAAGTTTCATAAGGCTAAAAGAATTCGGAAAGATTTTGTTCCATCTAAAACTTAAGTGGTATATTCATTCGCTGTGGAGAAGGGGATTACGAACAATCTTGAGTGTTTAAGTCAAAACTTTTGAACATCAAAATTACATAAAGAGGACTCAGTACATAGAACTAAATAAAACCGTAAGGTAGAAAATGAGAGAGGATGTATGAAGATACAACGAAAATCTTGTTAAAAATACAATCGAGGAAAACTCGTAAACCAAACAGCAGCTCATGATAGGAAAATAGCAAATAATTGCAGTTAAGAGACCAGACGGGACCGTAACACGAAATAAGGAGGAAATTATAAAAATATTTGAAAATTTCTACAAAGAATTGTACTACTCCGAAGAAGAACTAGGAAATGAAGATTCAGAAGAAAAAGATGTAGTGAAAGAAGAAGTGGATAAAGTACTTCGAAGGATGAAGAACTTAAAATTGCTAGGAGATGATGGACTCACAGCAGAGATGTTTAAATGGGGGTGGTGGTGAAAAGATGAAAGAGGAACTTGCTACATTATTCTCGATGTCCCTGAGGAAGAGTGGAATAGTATTATTATCATTTTGTTGCACAAGAAAGGGGACAAAGAACGTGTCTAAAAGTACAGTCCAATTAATTTACTGCCAGTTCACCAAAGTTACTTTGAATCGTATTGAAGGAGGCTTAGTTTTTAACCAGAGAAAGGAAGAAACCGGATTTTGTCGTGGATTTAGCACAATGGATCACATACAGATATTGAATGAAGTTATGGAAAGGACTAATGAGTATGAACTTCCACTATGTCTGGGATTCATAGATTTTGAAAAAGCTTTCGTTTCTGTCTCCTTGGCAGCAGTACTTAAATCGCTTGAACATCAAGGCATCGAAAGTGCATACATCACGTTACTGCGAAACATTTACTTGACTGCTACATCTGTCATTAGACTGCATCAAGAAAGTGAAGAAATTAAAGTTGGAAAAGGAGATTCAATTTCTCCAAAACTGTTTTTTGCGTTCCTGGAGAGAGTGTTCCAAAATTTAAACTGGAATGAAGTTGGAATAAAAATTAATGGCGAATATCTTCATCACCTACGATTCGTTGACGATATACTCCTGTTTTCTTCAAGTGCAGAAGAACTACAAACCAGAATGAAAGAACTGAGTAATGAGAGTTCGAAAATAGGCCTTAAAATGAATTTAAGTAAAACAAAAGAAATATACAATCAACATGCTCCAAAGAAGGAACTAACGGATTAACGGATAGACAATAAGGCATAGTTGATGAGTATGTTTACCTAGGTCAGCTCAAGGCATCGAATGCCAAGTTGACTGATGAAATAAATAGAAGATGTAAAATGGCGTGGAGTTCTTTTGGAAGACTACACTTTATTTTCAAAAGCAAACTACCAATGTGTCTGAAGCGTAAAGTCTATAATCAATGTGACTTACCTGTAATGATGTACGGCTGTGAAACTTAGACATGGAATGCGCAAATGACTCAAAGATTGAATCACACAAAGAGCAATGGAGAGATGCATGTTAGGAATAACCAGGAGGGACAGGAAGACAAGTTAATGGATTCGCGCACAAACAAAGGCAGAGGATGTAATCAAGACTGCGAAGAAGAGAATAGCAGCAGATCGAGATACGTTGAAAGAAAAGTGGGAGGCCTTTATCCAGCAGTGTATATAAAATGGCTGAATATGATATATTCATAAGGTGGAACGGCGCCCACTCATCATCGTGATGCAATTAGGGAGCTGCTGTGAACAAAAGACAGCTGAGATCTTCGGTTCTCCTCTCCCAACACGTCTGGTCAGCTTGGGAGCAGTAGAACAACTCCTCCCTCGGGTGAAGCCTCATCCAGTAGTAGTGGATTGAATATGACTGCGAATTATAATTATTATAAATAAGGGTGTTGCAAAATAACACCGACAAACCTGCCTCACGAGATTTCTGACATGAAGTGAGACAAAAAGTATAGACCATTGAGGGTGCACAAATGCTTCGTGTCGGCGTTATAGGCTGCCAAAGCCGTGGGAAAATGAACTCTAGAGCGTGATATTTCCAATCCCATTAACAGTAGAACTGCGGGATCAAGGTACCCTCAAGGACTTCAAACCTGCTCTATCCAAAAATGCATATTCCAAAGGAAATAGGGATTCCCCAAAGGAAATAGGGAATTTCCAAAAAATTATCTGAAGAAAAGGTGGGTGGAAATAAGTATCAGTTGGACTAACTTGCAGAAAGTAACAATAATTCGTTTGCGGCTAGTCAATATCTCAAACAGATTTCCTTTCTGGAACATAAAAAAAAAAAAAAGTAGTTGCATAATTAATGCTTATTGTCAAGATCTGCTTCTGATATTTGAACATCAAAACGTGCTGCAAGTATTTACCCTAGAAAGCTTAAGCTCGTTGACGACTGAATAAGCCTGAGGTGAGTCCATTGGACTCTTCGTCAAAATTGCACATATTCTGTGCCTTAGTTTCCGATATGAACAAATCATTTTTTATTGTCTTTTTTCAATTTAGTTTTTTTTTCTGCATTGAAAACATTCTCTGTGTGGCATGTGGAATGCTCAGAATACATATTTTTCTTACATTTGTCAGAAAGTCGTTCAGCGTCCTACCCTTTTTTCCAATCGCGCAAGTAGTATATCGTTTTCGTGGGTGGTTCTCAAGAATCAGCAGAAGTACCTGATACTGATTTAGTGTTGGCTGGTGTACCCCACGTAATTCAAATTGTAATGTCTATTCTAGATCTGGTTCTGTAAGTCCAGACATAGTAGGAATCACAAATGAACCTGGAGCACTAAGTACTATCAACAATTGTTAACCAACTTCAAAACATCATTTATCTCATAAAAGAAAATGAAATTTATGAGTCCTCTGGACTCAAACTTTCGCGCCCCAGAAACATTTTGCTGTTTGAGACACGAGTGTTGAAGAATATATAGATGTGTAATTTGAAGTAACAATTTTGGCTCATTTTATAATGTAAGATAGAGAAAAGTGAATCCGAAGAGTGAAAATGACAGAATTTTGTTCCAATAAGAACAACATCTGGTAATCTAGCCATGCAAAAGCCAGAGACTAATATTAGCCGGAGACAGGATGGTCAATCACAAACCGACACCGTGAGCATTTCGCTGTAATCTTATAAATGTAATTGTTTAGTTTATCATATTTTGTCGTGTTCTGCATTTCTTTTTTACTTAAACAGTTCCTATTTGCAGGTTTATGCCAAATGATGTTGCTAGGCAGAAAGGTGTAATAAGTATGCGTCGCACCTTCTCACAATTTCCTCCTGCTGGCGATAAGCAATATAAATCGATGTCTTTAAGTACGGCTACTACTAATGCAGCTGCTGTCTACGGTACTGGATACAAAGGGGGTGAAACATCCAGAGAGAAACCTGAAGAGTTCAAGTGTAAAATGTGTTCCAAGAAGTTTAAGAAACGAGATTACTTAATCAAACACACAAGAACACATACAGGAGAGAGACCATACATGTGTAAAATTTGTCACAGAGGGTTTACAGTCAAGTCAAATCTTAACAGACACTTGCATATTATTCACGGGAAAAGGAATTTCTAAGACATGTACCAAAGCATTTCAAAGGTTCTTAAGAGACGATTTTAGTATAGTCATGATAAAAACAATCTTTAAGACGTGTCAAAGTTATTAAGAGACATTTTTATTGTATTCACTATAAAACCAATCTCTAAGAAGTTTTTGTCATTTTACAGTACCTCCGACAGTGTGTACCATTTACTTACTACCTGAGAATAAATACGGAATAGTATAAGGATTTTACTGCCGTTATTGTTTTACTTCATTCATGGCAATAAAAAGTTGTTCAGTTGGAAGATCTTTACAATAAAAGAATACCAATCATGAGATCTTTTTTTTAATATACCAGTGTATCGTGATGAATTAAAAATGATTTTCTTTTTGTCCGGAACGACTTACAGAATAAAGATATACCCTCAACAGCATTAAAAAATGTCGTATGAAAAGCACTGCTGATCAGTTTCACATTTGTTTTCAGGCCTTATCAACATTCTAGCACTGATGATTATATGTCTTTCCTTTATCAAAAATATATTCATTTTCTTATGCTTAAAAAAATATATTAGGGTTGGATATCAGACGTCCACTTCAAACTTAACCTCTGTGGTGTAATTTAAGGTCGCGAATTCCGATTAGCTCTAGGGAAGTACGAAGTTCGATCATTTATACCAGCCGTCCTTAATGTTTTTTTTTTCTAAGTTTTATGGAGCCTAGTCCTCTTTCTAACAAAGCTCGCCGAGGAACTTCATCTCCTTAGACTAGGGATGGTATCGAGACGAGACGAGACTGACATCAGTCTCGTTCTCGTCTCGTTTTTTTGGGACAGTCTTGATTTTGGTCTCGTCTCGATCTGAAAATTCCGGTCTTGGTGTTGGTCTCGATTGTAAAACTCAGTCTCGTCTTGGTCTCGACACGTTAGTCTCGGTCTCGTCTCGAAAGACGACAGACTTTAAAAACTTGCCGTCGTTTGACTTATTTGAAGCGGCTATGCAGGCTTTCCGATCTCAGTACAAGAACAAGAATGATATATTAACATAGTTTGTTACATAGTTAATTTGAGGCTTAGATTAGAAATAATATTCTGAAACAGAGAGAAAAACATTACGATTTTGAAGTAATATAAATCTTTAGTTAGTATATATAGAATACCAATAATTGAGACATGAGAATATTTCTATTATGGAAACGGATCCATGTTATACCACAAATTGCGAAATTGGAATACATAACATTTAGGTTTTGCTATTTCTACATTATATTTATCATTGAATGGTTTGAATCAACTGTTCGTATACGCGGATGATGTAGATTTAATAAGTGACGATATAGATGCACTACAAAGCAACACCGAAGTCTTAGTGGAAGGGTGCGACGAGATAGGTCTACAGCTAAACATAGATAAAACAAAATACATGATAACAGGACGAAACACAGGCAATCAAGGAAATTAAAACATAAGAATTAGAGATTAGGTCATAGAGAAAGTAAACAATTTTAAATACTTGGGAACATACGTAACGAGCAAGAATGAGGTCAAAGAAGAAATAAAAAGTCGCTTAGTATCGGGCAACGCATATTTCTATTCAGTCCAAAAACTTCTAACCTCGCGATTAATATCAAGAAAATTGAAATTGAAAATATGCAGAACAGTTATTCTACCGGTAATACTTTACGGTTGCGAAAGTTGGAGTACGACCCTAGCAGATTAATATAAATTACGTGTGTTTGAAAATAAGGTTTTGAGAAAGACATACGGGCCGAAGCGCGACGAGATGACTGGAGAATGGAGGAGACTGCATAATGAAGAACTCCACGAACTGTACGATTCACCAGATGCTGTAAAAATAATTAAATCACGACGACTAAGGTGGGCAGCCCATGTAGTTCGGATGGAGAAAAAACGAAGTTTATATTCTATCCTGGTTGGAAGGCCGTCTGGAAGGAGACCATTGGGAAGACCGAGACGTCGTTGGGAGGACAATATTAGAAGAGATCTTCGAGAAGTAGGTGTTCGTGATGAAAACTGGCTTGATATTGCCCAGGATAGAATCCAATGGCGAACGTTTGTTACTGCGGCGATGAACTTGCGAGTTCCATAAACCATGTTAGTTAGTTAGTTACATTATATTTAAATTGACTGAATAACTGTAATGTTAAAAATGAAAACTTTACGTTTTAGTCTAAATTTTCTACTAGATTTATAGAAATAAACGAACGTACACTGTTAAAGATTTTTGTAAGCATTCCTGAGAAAAGCTGGGCAACCATAGCTACCTCGGAATTTTCAGTAATTTAGCTTATAAAAGGCATCCATCATACAGTTCTCAGGAATGTTGGTAGCAAAAGAAAAAAAAACGAAAACAGAAGTCTAAAGGAGATTTGAACACGGGTTCTTTTGTCAAAAGTCCAGCGTCGTCCAAAATAAAACAGTATAGTGTTAGAATTATGTTGGCTGAGTCCTGAAGATATAAACTAAATTAATCTCACGACTTTCGCCACATTTTAATCATTTAGGGTTCGGACTTTCCATTCACTCAAAATATTTCCCATTTGTACCAAAATAAGAACTGACAAAATGGCGGCAGTAAACTCTTGATCAACATTGCACGCACAGCCGTTTTCTTATTGTGCGCATGTGCCGAAAAATATCCAGATAATCGTACGAATAGTCTCTGAGATTTCGTCCATTTCAGAGAAACAACATTAAATACTAAAAATTCTGCGAAACTTTCCTGGGAATTGCTAGCAACATTAACAAAAATTTTAACAGTTACTTGTTAACTTGTTGTTACTTGTTGTTAACCTTTGTACAAGTAAATAATCAAATACAAAGAAATTGAAAATAGCATTTACCGAACTTCACAGTCACACGAATCAATTAATGTACAATACTGCTCTTGACCGATTAAAAGAACCAATTCATAGGTTTGGATTTCAACTACACGTCCATACATTAAAGCAAAAAGAAAAGAGTGAAGTGTGTTCTCGGTAGGCGCTACTTTCAAATAGCGTATTGCGAATCTTATAAACTGAAATAAGCCGTGTTATCAGATTAAAATGTCATTCCAACAATCCTAGCAAAGTATAGTAGCTTAATAGGTAAAAAAAAAAAAAAACTTTACTGCGTCTAAGGCATAACTATGTACAATCTTATATCCCCTCTACATCCGTCTGTCGACAACTTTCGACTCAGGAACTACTAGGGCTACCAAGGTGGTTGAGATGCCGTTGAGGTGTTCCCGCGACTGAGCTCCGACTGACTTGTTTCCATACGTAGAAATATATATATTGTCTCCATCTTTTCTAAGGTACCGGTTAGTATTACAATAATGTTTCAATTTTAAAAAAATAATGTAAGCAAATAGTGTAGGAAAAGTTTAACAATATTATAATTAGGCAGTTTCGCTTCTTGACGTATGCTTTACAGTCTTTACGGGATCAGTCTAGCAGAGGCATAAATGGGAGAGTGTTAACAGAAGTAAAAGACTATCAGCAGGAAGAAAGCATGGGGATGAAAATTCGCAGAAGAAAATAAATATATGTATTTATCTGTCCCCGAATCAATCTCCAACAGTTTTATATTATTGTTGAAAGACAACAGAAAATAGTTTGGCATTGATAAGGTGACTACCTATATGACTTATAGTCATATTTTTAAACAACAATATAACATGTTAACTAAAATTTATCAGAATGAATCTAATTGACACAAGACTTTTTCTAGTATGAAACAAAAGCATTAAATTAATATTATCGACATTCATGAAAATAAAGCTTATAGTCTCGATCGAGACGAGAGTCTCGAGAGCCAAGTCTTGGTCTCGTCTCGAGTAAGTCTCGATTCACAGAGAGTCTCGATTTCGAATTCGAGACGAGACCAAGACTAGTCTCGGTCTCGGTACCATCCCTACCTTCGACTAGTGTCGGCCTTGGATGCAAGTTAATTCTATAAAATGTAATTTTAAAAAAATATGGACTTCAAAGTACATACTTCTGAGAAACTTGCTAGCTATTATAGAGATAGAGTTAATAAGTCAAATATTTTGGCGCGCTGCAAAGCGACGTGTATATTCTTTAAAAAAAAAAAAAAAAAAAAAAAGTTTTCAGTTGATCATTCAACTTTTTTTTTTCGTCAATTGTTTTAACAAAGCTATCTTTTTGAAAAGAATAAATTAGAGCATTGTGCTCCAATTATAGCTTTGTTAGTAGTAGTGGTCCTTTCTATACCTCATTAATGAAGTGGGCTGCCGAATTTAAGTGATAGTACAAAATATGATGGACATCGCGTATTATAACAAATTACCCACACAAGTGTTTAATATAGAGTTGTTTTGCAGGATCGTTGATAGGTGTCTGAAATTGTAGTTGCTGAAAGCATCTCAGGTAAACGCATATATCATATCGTAACAGTAAAAATAGATATGGAAAAGCGTTCTGTAGCTTTTAAGAGATATATCATATGACTTGATGACACTTGTTGATTCTTTCATGTCTCTAATAGAAAACAAAAGGTCATAAAGTAAATCAAGTGCTTCGTCAATATGGATACAAGTGTCAAGAAGATCCCAGGGAACCACTCTCATTAAATCGGTGATGAGTTTCCAATCCGCCATTTTTCAGTTGCAGTACAGGCGATAAAAAAAAATGTCCCCAATTGCACATTCTTATTTCCAATACATAACTTTTTTTTTTTTGAAGGGATGTGAAAACAGGAATAGCTTTTTTATGGAAAGGATTACATGCTTCTGTTTATTTTATTTGATTGAGTGATCATAAATACCATAAGCGGGATGATGCCGATCATGCAGGGTGAAGCCGATTACATGTGCACACCTGCGATTGAATTGTTCTGCCAGCCAGTGATTACTTGCTAATTACTAAATCCTAAAAACGCAGATATTGCGCAAACTCTTGGTCTGGATCAGAGTGTCATGACTGTACTAAAAGATTAGTGCCTCTGGGAAGTGTCTAATTTCTCAGTCTCGATTTTCGTCGTGTTGAATGACTTCATTGGTGAATATTCCGTAACTTTTCGTAGCTTTGTTGAGAAGTGATTTAGTGATCTGTATCACCTTGTGCTACTATCTGGTGAACTAACGTTATTAAGTACACAATTATTTTGGTATCTGAAAGAATATGGTATATTGAATTATTAATTTCAAATTTTGATTTGTGTATTTCTGTTGTGTTGTCGTAGCTTCAGTTTACTCAGCGTGCCATTGAAATCGTTCCATATGCCACGCTTGGTACTCATGCCGTGGTTGTTATTGCCTGCTCTATAAATTACGGTGACCATACGTCCCGAATTTTGGGGGACAGTCCCGAATTTCATCAAAGATAGTTTTATTTGATATGGATATTTGAAGTATATTGGTTATCAAATTGTTTTGATTTTTAACAAAAATTAGTGGGTAACGGTTTATTTATATTAAATTTAAATATTTTGAAAAATAAATTTAAAAAATAGTGTTGATATGCACATATCAATTATTCAGGCATTGAACTTGTCTTGTAAAACCCATTAAATATTGTTGCTTTATTTTCAGTGTCAGGTTTCAACTAATTTCAAAGTTCTAATGTTAGTACTATTTTTATGAATTATTTTCGAAGTCGAGGTAGTTTTTAATAAAACGCAACTTTATAAACTTGTGCAAAACGACATGAACGAAAACTTTTTGTTGGGAGGGGGTGGCTTTGAAACCACCCAAAAATCATGATAAGATCTGTTCCGAATTTTGACTGAGAAAATATGGTCACTCTATCTATAATATAATAATAATGAATTAATGTGCTTTGGCTTCAAACCTCGGTTCAGGTGTCTAAAAGCTAAGAAATAATCTCTTGCGCAGTCACACTTGGCTGCTTATAACTTACGAATAGGTACTTTCTTTATGTGTTAGAAATTGAGTGAACACAATAACCTATAGCTTGACAAAGAATATGAACACTTCTACCTTAAGCGTGAACGCATGATGTTGGAGCCTTATTAATACAATAGGGGTGTGTCTGAATTAATGCATTTTTTCCGCTAACTGAAACTGTTTGTTATGACGTTTACAGGTAATAAGGAAAATGTAAGATCTATCTATATACACAAGTGGTATAGTGGGTATTGTCCTTTTGATTATTTTTCACATTGTAGCCTTCTTTGCTACATGCCTTTTAAAGTATCTTCGCCGTCTTATTTTCAAGCTGAAAAAAAAAGAACTTCTTAATATGAATCGTAAGCGTCGATCTGGTTCTGATTCGGGTTGTCATTTATAAAACTTACTACGCTACGTAGTGGTAACTCAATGAACTAATATAAAAAGTAAGACATACGTTTATTCTTTACAATAAATTACTGAAATAACGCGTATAACTGATGATAGCCGATCTAGCGTGACTTTACTGGATAAAATTCCAAACGTAGCTCTTTACTTTTCCTCTCACCAATGGTAAAGACATGTAAATCTGTTTGGATTTCTTCGGATAGGCGACTGGAATCTGTAGTGTTCCCTTAAGCTTGCATTTATTCAACCATGTAATATGATTCGTAGGGCGGCACAAATTATTCTACATGAATTATATGTGAGCAAAAGATGCTGCTCTCTTGGAGACACAATCTCTGAGTAGTACACTTAATGATTGTTCATGGTTTTCATTTCATTCATTTTCGATGTGAAATTTCCTTAATGGAAATTCATGTGCATAAATTACCGTATCAGTAGCTATGTGTACTTCATACTTTTAAAAAAAATACAAACCCGTTTTAAAAATGTTTTATGTCCGAAAATTAAATATCCTATATGATAAGAAATCATTTCAAATAATCATTGTATTGGCAGACAATTTTCTAAAACGTCGCGGACTTTGGATCGGCAGTGCGTAGGTACGTGGGTTCAAAGCCCGCTGTCGACCATACTGACTGAGGTATTTCAATGTACCATCATAATTAGGAGCCAATACTCATGCCATATAAGAAATTTTGTTTTGGAGAAATTATGAGTATTAAGGAAAAATTCTTCAATACAAGAGAGGTATGAAAAAATAACAGAAATTAAAGAAGACATTATACTTTAATTAAAAGGCTGCCTTATTTATTTTTATGATCAATTATTGTTATGATACAACGGGTTTCATTTTAGTGGAAACTGCTTATTTGCCGAATCGGTACACGTCTCCAAGATTTCGCCTACAAGTTACGGATAATTCTGTTTCAATACGCTGCATCCCTTTAATAATTTTCTTCGCATATTCGTGCTTTATTATGTTCCCTGTTAGTGTTTTGGTTGAAACAAAGCACCTGGGACAATTTATCTGAAGTTAAGTTAGTAACATACTTTGCATGGAGTGTTTCCATGAGTGATCAGGCTTAGCATTGTGATGTATGGGCTTCAGACATCTAAGGCTCAGACCGAGATAGGGGAGGAGAAAGCATATGGAAAGGTGTCGGCCAGGGCCTAAGTTGAAGGTACCATCACGGCATTTCCCTGGTGTAACTGAGGAAACAACCTCAGTCAGGATAGTCAGCCGCTGGGGATCAAGTAATTATTTAGCCTGTTGTGTATCAGTGAGTTAGACATATTTTTTCATTCTGCTAGAAGAAATAATTGTATATTCAGGGAACCAATACAGTTCTGTCGGATTTTGCCACTACAAAGAGACAGCCAATAGCATGAAGCAAGACCTGGAAAATCAGAAACAGTTATAATCAGTAGGAAGGACCTGTCTGCAACGCTCGGTCAAACTGCGGATCTGATGGTGGTAGAACTTAGCAGAACGTGAACCAAACAAGCTGTTTAGTCGTCCTCACAGATGGTTGTCTAACGAATTGAACAAGTGGAAATCCAAAGGTGTAATATCAGGGAATATTGGGAATGTGTAAGCGTTTCCCAACGAAGTGTGATATTGATGTCACGTGTAACCTTAGAAACCTGTGGCTTCGCGTTGTCCTGTAACAGAATGACAAAGAGATTTCTGCTATTTACAAGAGATCTACCACGGTTTTCAATTTTTAGTGCACAAGTTCCAATTGCTGTATTTATACAGTACTACTGATTGACTGGCCTGGTGGCAGCAGTTCGAGATGTACGATACCTCCACCAAACCAAACACATGTTGTGTTCATGCAGTAGTGGTTTTGCTTGTTTGGGAGGAGGCGGTTTGAGTGATGACGGTGCCGTGGAGTACATAAAGAACCGACTTCTCATCACAAGTGGGCATTAGGACCAGAAATGGATCCTTCCTCTGATGATAAAGCAAAGAAATACAGGCATTTGCTCATGTTACTTTCTGAGCAGCAGTCAACTCATGTGACACACATCCTTCCAGGGGCCGCGGTGGCTCAATTGGTAGAGCGCGCACCTCTGGTGCTAGGGATCGTAGGATCGATCCCTGTTCATGGCATGTGGGCCTTGTGGTGGACGAACACCGTGTGCGTGGATTTTCTCAGGGTTCTCCCGTTTACTCCCACTTCATTACATCATCATCAATCCGGCCTGAGCCAAAGTTGCCTAAAGGCCTTAAAACTAAATTCAACGTCCTTCCACTTTATACCGCTTCACAACATGATTGCTGTAGTGTCTCCCAGTGCTTCACATGTTTGGCCATTATTGACCTCAATAGCCGCCTTGAGTGCCTCATTGTCTATAGTTTGTGGACGTCGTGTACATGGTACGTTTTGGATGTTTCTATCGCCAATCTTTAAATTTGTTAAACCCTGTTGTACTGTTCGCTCCTTCACTACATCTTTACCGAATATCTAGCATATTATTCTTCGTTCCTAATTAAAACTCGTAAAGTATATAGATCGTATAGCGCTGTTTGAGTTTCTCTTGTTGGACCTTCTCTCACTGACGTACCTGTGTAACGGTGGTAACCAGTAACCAGCCGGGTACTCTAACTTGAGCCAGAGATAAATAAATTCAAATTGAAACAAGAGGATACACTAACACGTTACGTTCCGTTATCTGTCTCTCCTGAAAAATACTTTTTTTCCGTAAGGTTTAATAGTGTAGCCCCCAAACGCTGTGCAATCAGAAAAAGCACTGTCACCCACCAAAATCACTTAAATGTATAAAGTGAATCTTGAGCTACAACTAATACATGATATACGTACATATGTACTAGAAGCCACGGTACAGTGAAGTAATTAATTATTTTATCCCTTCGTTGTTCAAGGAACAATCTATAGTAAATAGAATGAATGATTTACACTGGAACAATCGTCGTTCACAATTGGCTATTTACAACTGGTCACCTACTGGTTAAACTTCACCTTCAGCAATTTTGATTTTGATTTGATTTGATTTATTGCGTTCCTTAGACCAATACATTGTACTCATTTGCACATATGGTATAGAACATGTCCATAATAAGAATACATATTTTCTTAAATTACATAGAAAATTGTTTTGTAGCAGTTTTTCGACATAATTCACTTTCATTATCACCTATTTTCTTTACCCTTATAATATTTAGTCTTGCAAGTACTCATCAACTGTATAGTAAGTTTTGTTTGTCAACATTTTCCTAATTTCACGACAAAATATATTGATATCCTTAATGTTTTTTAAAGTTTGTGGCAATTTATTGTATAGGGCTATACCGAAGTAATGCGGTGATCTTTCGAAAATTTTTGTTCTGTGGGACATTTGTCTAAGATCATTTTTCATTCTTGTGTCGTGTCTATGTATATCAGAGTGTGTAGTGTAGCCATCAAGGTTACTTTTTATCAGCTTTAACACCTCGTATATGTACAAACATGGAACTGTTAGCAAATTTAATTTCTTGAAAATTTGTCTGCAGCTCGCACGTAAATGTGTGTGTGTAATGATTCGAATAACTTTTTTTTGTAGTCTAAAAACTGTCAATAGCCCACTTGAGGATCCCCAAAAGAGAATATCATATTTTGCTCTCGAATAAAATGTACCATAATATAAGGATATCAATGCCTTTTTATTTAGAACAGTTGAGAGAGATCTTATTAAGAAGATATTAGTTGATAGTGTACGACATAAATTTGTTATATGCGTTTTCCAACTTAGTTTGTTGTCAAGAAGAAACGTGGGGAGGGCGTTCAGTTCGACCGCGTGACAATCGGATATAACTTTATTGGTTTCCTTTATAGGAAGCACCTTTTAAATATATATACCAGTACAGTCAATAAATTCGTGGACTGACACCTAGAATATAGGCAACCAGTAGAACCCAGATATAGTCATGGTTGTTGTGCTCGGCGTGAACGTCCACACCCTACCTGCACGGGATGGGCTAGGGCGGGCCAGCTCCGCTATTTCTTTAGGCCGGGCCGACGCTGCTTTGTCTTCAGGTCGGGCCGATTAATTGCACTTCTTTAGAGCAGTTCAATAATTATTGACTTTCGTTAAACGATAATTGGAATCACGCCACGTGGAGTGAAAGGTACCAGGTGTGTAAATATGAAACCGGAATTTGTGCATAGACGGCGTTAGCTGTCACTGTGGTTACCGTAAAACTGCGTCCTTGGTGCCACTTGCTTGTTTTGACTGCTGATAACGATTTGCAACTCACAACCAGAAAAGTTTCATGTCATAGTGCAGTGTTTAATAGCGTTGAACATGGCGCAATTTGTACCTACAAACTACGATGTGCGGACAGCATTGATTTTTTGTTACCATTTGAAGAAAACTGCTGCAGAATCGCTTCGCATGCTTGTCGAAGCTTACGGTGATCATGTTCTTGGTAAGTCACAGTGCTATGCGTGGTTTACAAAATTTAAAAGTGGCGATTTTGACGTGAGAAACGAAGAATGTGGAAGACCACCGCAAAAGTTTGCAGACAGCGAATTGCAAGCTTTGTTGCATAAGGATGATGCTCAAACGCCACAACTCGCGGATCAATTAAATGTGACACGAGAAGCAGTTTCCATACGTTTAAAAGCCATGGGCAAGATTCAGAAGGTGGGAAAATGGGTTCCACATGCATTGACTGAACGACAGCAGGAAAACCGAAAAACCACTTGCGAAATTCTGCTCGCCAGGTACAAATGGAAATCATTTCTCCATCGAATTGTGACTGATGACGAAAAGTGGATCTATTTCGAGAATCCTAAGCGTAAAAGATAATGGGTAACTCCAGGAGGACCGTCGACATCGACTGCAAGACCAAATCGCTATGGACGGAAGACAA
>JAGDQP010031324.1:0-22006 GCA_022664845.1 Lepisma saccharinum
ACATATGAAAGGAAATTTAGTCATTTGAAATAAAATTTGAAAACACGCATTAACGCCATATCAAGGAAGTTCACTCTTCATTGTAATATAGCTTAAAATTTAATATGTTTTCAAGATGCAAATGAGAAGATGAAAAACGTAGTTAATTTTATTCTGTTCGCTCTTAATTACAATTTTGTATGCAACTAACTTAGAAAGATACGTATAAAACATAATCTATGGCACAGTTTATAGAACTGGAAACGCATCATATTAACGTCCTATCAAAGATTTTTTTAATATAGTTTGAGATACAGCGTGTTTTCAAAATACAAAAGAAAACACAAGAAATAGAGAATGCATTTAATTAGCTTTTAATTATAATTTCTATGCAATTAAATTAAAATCATATCAAATGAAATCTATACCTTAGTTGAAAATAACTTGAATATACTTCGTATTAATGTCTTACCAATGTGGAGGTACATCGTTCCTTTACTTTTTAATTTTGGCTTTAGCGTTCCCCCTATCTTTTTTTTTATTATTGGGAGCTTCCAGCCAAGGTAATGAAAAGTTTTCTCGCAGTATTCCCATGACTGGCTCTCTGAGGTGCACTCAGCCTCCTGTCAGATTGAGTACCAGAGTGTCCTTGGTATTCCTGGGCATCTTGGAATAAAGAGCGTGGGACTGACTACCCCACCTCACTTCGCATCATAGGTCGAGAATATGTGTTATACCTGCACATCCGCCATGCGCCATTCACGGCGTGTTCGTATCGCACAGGGAATAGCTAATTACCTTTATTTTCAATAGTCAATCGCCGCCTCTAGGTTCAAGCGTTCCCTTACCTTATCTAACCCACTTCAAGCATTGGTTTAAAGAACGAAATTAACCAAAAATCAACGTTCGTGTGTTGCTTGGGTTTGATCTTATGATTTTTCTAAAGCATATACGAGACGTTTTTTATAGGCTACACGTTAGGTGATAAGCTATAGACATATCTTTACTTTTCGGAATGACTGTTTTGCTCATATGCAATTTGCCGAGTTCAAATTTCAATCTCCACTGGTTCTGCGACATTTATTAGTTTCAACATAAATTCACTTGAGGTGTTATTCAACTGTCAGATTGAAATTGTGTCTTTTCTTGAAATTTCATTGTAAAATTATCTAAACATATGAGAAATGCTAAGATACCATGTGTTCTTCCAGCTTGGTATACGAAGTATTTTCACCCATAATGCCGATTTGTCAGGAATTTCCGGAGCAAAGGATTTGAAAGTATCCGACGTGATTCAGAAGGCAGTGATAGAAGTCAACGAGGAGGGAACCAAAGCTGCTGCTGTAACAGGTTAGTGAACTGTTTTATTTTCAAACAAGTGTCAAGTATCGTGAACGGCAAATTCCGAAAGTTTACTTCAGTTGACTAGAAATTTCAAAACTTAAGATCGTCATTAACTTGGGGTTTCCTTCAAATCTCTGCCAGAATAATTAGGAAAGGTTTAACTTGTTAAAATGTTCTCATTATTTTCAAGATGGCTTATGGTTAATTGAGATTCCCACATGAGCATGAAATTCGTGTTTAAGTTCTACATTTGAAGAAGAAAGTATTAAATATGCGCGATGAATTATAAATGTACTATACTACTATTAATTCCAAGGTTGATTGATTTAAATCATGATTTGAATCGCGATTTAAATGAGGTGAGTTTTTAAAAAAATTAATCCACTATTTAAATAAAAAATATGTTTTAAGAGGAAATGAACTGCAGTGTTCTTAATCATTCTGTGGTTTGAATGGTATTTAAGCTTGAAATTTAGCCTTTAGTACTTATGTGTTGATAGGCTCTTATGATTGAAACCAAAACCAAAGTGATCAACCTAGAATTTTAACAAACTATTTGATTGGTTCATTTCATATTACACCCGAAATTTTAGAAGGAAACGTAGGAACCCAGTTCACATTTTAAGTTTACAATTTGTATTACAAATATATTTATTTATGTAATACATTTGAAGACGAACACATAGTAAACAGAAAATCCAGTGTTCATTTACAGAACAGAAATTGATGTTTCGTAACATTACCTACTTAATGTATTTATATCAAATTATTTTATTAGCTATGTGTATACTTAAGGATGAGAATTCAAAGCTGCATATTCACTATTGATATGACTGCATTAAATAGCTCTCATTGAATTAAATTTTATCCAAGGCCTTTAGAAAACTTTGAATCATACCGAACGGATGATGAGAAAATTGGTGGAATGAAGAAAGTGGGATGGAACGCGAGAACTCTGAGAAAACTCATCCAGCACACGGTATTTGTTCACCACAAAGCCATCATGGCACGAGCCGCGATCGAATAGTGTATCTGAAATCGTCCAGCTTAGCTGCTTGATCCCTTTCATTTTCTTAAGTACTTAGGCCTATATCCTTTGTATAAGAGCAGTTCAAAACGGGTATTCTTTTATATTTATACCAACCGATTAACTAATGGCGGCCATTTTTGTATTGCGGCGCATACCAAAATTTGTGTTAGCAGATGTTTACGGAAAATGTAATACTTGCGGACTAGATATCCATAGGATGTTCAAATAAAAACAAATCTTTCCAATAACATCTGCTTGATAAATTTAGTCCTCTCAATGAAAAACCTAAAACATAATCGAACTGGTCAAAATGGTATCCAAATGTGGTTGTCGAAATAGTAACAATTTCGGTATCAGGGCGCTTTTTCGCCCTGAAGGGATTGAATATTAAAGTTGATTTCTTGTACACTATTACATAGGGTCTACGTGTGTATCAAAGAAGTACGTATTGCAAGTATGTGTGTATTGCAAGTATACAGTATATGAAGCCTCCTTCCTTGATATTTTATGAATTATTGAAAATCCAACAAATTGTATTTTATGCATATTGGAGGCCCAGTAGCTCTAGTGGAACAAAAAATAAAAATCTATTTTTTTAGATGTTATACATTTATGCCAGGAAAAACTTCGGTAGAATTTTGAACTTTAATGATATTTAAGTTTGAAGCAAGTTAAATTAAAGATTCGTATCTCTGATGGGAGATGAGATAAAAACCTTTTTTTACACAGTTTATACACTTGTCTCTGGAGCAACTGCAGTAAAAAGTTCAACTTTGATGTTTGAGTTTGAAAGGAGTTACAGATTTGCGATTTGAGGATGAATAATGGTCGTGCGAGCTTTGGTAACTCGTATGAAGAATGGTTTCTAAAAGAAATATTCTTTATTACCGTCAGAAATATGAAGAACTGTTTTACTGTTCTAATGATAATTGATGTGCTTAACTAATAAGAGATGCAGACAGCTGTATAAGCGCTTCACAAACACATAGAAAGCTGCCAACGTTTTCTAAAACGCATAGTTGCATAATGGAATGAAAACAGAAAAACAAAAACAAAGTGGAAATGTGGAGCAGTCATGTTGCCAAATGAACACTAAATAAGCTTTCTTACAATCTCGTGTTGCCCACGAGACGAAATTTAGGCTGTCTCGTCTAGAAAATGTCTTGTCCAGAGAGTGCCTTGTCTCGAAAAGATGTATATTTTACATCACGAGAGCTCTGTTTTGTATAATTTTCAATAGCAGTTTCTCTGTATCGTCTCGTGGGCAACACTAACTATTTCAGGATTTACTTTAGGTAGATCTTTCTTCGGAACTCTGATGATAACATAACATTTCACAAAGCGCGTTTGAGCATTATTCACACCTCAATTTGAAACTTTGTAGTTCCCTTCAAATTCAAATACGAAAGTTGAAATTTCTACCTTAGTTTTTCCTGCCTAGCGTGGAAAAAAATAAGATTTTGTATCTGGTCTCCCACCAGAGATAAGGGTGTGCAATATTCATACCGTAGCGCACGAGCGTTATTCATACCCAATTTCCACCAAATGTTTAGCTCCCTTCAAATTCAAATATTAAAGTTCAAATTGTTACTGTAGTTTTCCTGACACAAATGTATAACGTGTGAAAAATTATATTTTTAAATATCTTTTTCCACCAGAGATATCGGGCCACCAATATGCATAAAACACGGGTTTCTGGATTTTCAAGAAATCATAAAATATTAAGGAAGCATCGTCGGCTGAGAATTATAATGTTCTATCTAGCATTAAAACTTTATGTAGTTAACTTTCAACATACTTTGATATGTTAATAGTGCACAAAAACTCAATTTTGATATATTCAATCCCTTCCGGGAGAAACAGCGCTCTGAAAACCGGAATTGTTTTTGTTTCAACAATCACATTTGGATACAATTTTAAACAGATCGATTTCGTTTTAGGGTTTTCATGAAAAGGGCTAAAATTATCAAACGAATTTTAAAGAAAAGAAAAGCGTTTGCTTGAATCTTCTATGATACACTACATTTTTCCGCAAACACTACATTTTTCGTAAACTTCTGCTAACATAAATTTTGGCATGTGCCTCAATACAAAAAAGGCTGTCATTAGTTAATAGATTTGTATAAAAGTAAAATAATTTTCGTTTTGGACTATTCTTATATAAAAGATAGAAAAAATATTTTTTGAAATGAGTCGAGCAGCCAAGTTGGGTGATTTCAGATGGACTGACAGGTATCGTGTACCAAGTGCCTGAAACTAAGTATATCTATAGTACGTGGGCCAAGTGCGAAATTTGGACCAATTGGTACCATTCAAGGTGGCAAAACTTTATCTATGGTACATTATTAATCACTATCCCAGGTGCAAAGAATGGCATGATAACCTTCTGTCAGAAGTAGCTTAAGGGGTGTAATAAGGTTAGAAGGTGACCTCCCATCCACTTGGGGGCTTATTGTTGACTTCCATAAGAATACTACTGTATTTGTCGCACACTTACAATGCACATCTCATTTTGTTCGTATTTAAATAGACGTTCCAATGCCATTAGTTTCATGTGGCTATGACTTGTTGGGGTGGGAATAATAGGGATTTTTCGGGAAATTTTGTGTAGAAATTTCCCTTGTATAAACTTTTTCCTGTGGTCGTTTTACTGCACTGGTGATAAAAATGATTATTTAGAAATGTACTTTGATGTATCCGTAATAAATTCCCTAAGTTTCGTTACAATCAAATGAATACATCGATAGAGAATAAAACTTCTATGAACACCCCATATATATGTAATGGTTTTGCAGGAGAGGATTTTTATTACAAAAGTACCTATAATTCATACAGTATTAGTCACATACTTACAGTTCATACCTCACTATATTTGTACTAGAACAGGCTTTCCAATTAGGACAATCACATGGGGCTGTGACGTATCGCGGTGATAAAATAGGGATTTTTAAAGAAAATTCCCCATAGAAAATAACCTTTTTACGAATGTTGACCTCCCATGGCAGCTCTATTGGTCCATTGATGGTGAAAACGATTATCTCAAAAAATATTTTGGTGTATACGTAATAAATCCAAGTTTTATTATAATTTAATAAATCTGAATGTAACCATTACGAAGAAAAATTCTATGAAAATTCTATACATGTAATTGTTTTGTAGCAGCAGAGGATTTTTTAAGGAAGATTTCTAAGAAAAATCTGCCTATTGAGATCGGTACTATGTCATACATTCTGGCCTTCTACTAGGTACTATAACTCTACTGGGAATACTAAGCACTCTTGTGTCCATTTTCACTGCTGCTGCATCTCTTGTTTATCAGCACGCAGTTCACAACATTGAACAAGTGGCTATCTTGTTCGTTTTCTTTTAAAATATTTTGGATGCTTTTCACAAAAAATACACTTTGCATCATAAACTCTGCTTTTGGATGGAAAATTTCATTTCAAATGGTATATGACATTTCGATCTTCATCTGAAGTCTGATTTTCATTAATTGTTTTTCATAGAGTCCAATAATTTTTTCGTTGAGAAATCATGTAATGTTTTTGTAGTGTTCAGGATAAGGTTTATGTTAACTAATTTCTGCGGCATGTAACAGTGTTTTGCAGGATTCTATTCCTTGTAGGTGCACAAGTTTATATAATATTTCTCATTCGTAATATGTGTAATACAAGTCTCCCAGCTACGCTTTTTTGGAACCTCTTCCATTATTGGTTTCTTTCACACCTGAAATCAAACAAAGAATTAAAATTTTAATACTAGTCAGCAAACCTTTATATCAAATGAGGCGTATGCGCGAACAGAAATCTATGTTCTGTGTTAAAAGATAGTACATAGACTTTTGTTCGCGCATACGACTCAAAGAATCACTTAAATTTTAAATAAATATATAATTTCCAACTACATTAATTGTTTCCATTAATGATTACATGGTAAAGTTTGTAAATTGTTAAAAAAATAACTAATTCTCTAAATGTCAATACAATTTAGGTCTAAGACCAGTGATGAATACTCATTACGAGCTTTAAAATAAGAATCACTTGGCAGATTCATATGACGCACTATCAACTTAGTCTTGCTGATCTTCAATGGATAATCTTTGCCCTATCAGTTACATATTCGTACTATGTCACCTTATCTACAAACTTTTAGTGAGTATTCTTAAAATACATTCCCACAACTAAAAAATGTTAATTTTTACGAGTTATTAAGGTTTATATGGGAATTATTAAGGAAATTTTAAATTTCAACAGGTTGACATTTGACCTATGTTTCACTCTTAATCTACTTCTTACACAAGGTTATCATAACGTTTTGTAATGTTTGGACTATCGGCAACACGTACCATAGGCAGAATTTTGACACCTTGAGTTGAACCAATATCTTGTCTGGCTCAGGAAATTTTTTATAGAGAATTTCCCGAAAACTCCATATTTTCCTATTTCAATACGTGATAGCTCCATGCAAATAGGGAAATTGGAAAGAGTGTTCTAATAGAAACAAGAGAGGTACGAATCGTAAGTTTGTAATAATTGCAGTAGTAGCTATGGGCACTTTTATTATAAAAAAATCGTTTGCTGCTGCAAAACCATTACATGTATAGAATGTTCATAGATTTTTTTTGGTAATGGATACATTCAGATTCATTCAATTGTAATAAAACTTGGATTTAAAACTTGAATATCTAAAATATTTTTTGAGATATTCGTTTTCACCATCAATGGACCAATAGAGCTGCCATGGGAGGTCAAAATTCGTAAAAAGGTAATTTTCTGAGGAATTTTCTTTAAAAATCCCTATTTTATCACCGTGATATGTCATAGCCTCATGCGATTGCCCTAAGCCTGCTCTAGTACAAATATAGTGAGGTATGAACTGTAAGTATGTGACTAATACTGTATGAATTATAGGTACTTTTGTAATAAAAAACCCTCTCCTGCAAAACCATTACATATGGGGTGTTCAGAGAAGTTTTATTTTCTATCGATGTATTCATTCGATTGTAACGAAACTTGGGGCATTTATTACGGATACATCAAAGTATATTTCTAAATAGTCATTTTTATCACCTGTGCAGTAATACGACCCCAGGAAAAAAGTTTCTACAAGTGAAATTTCTACACAAAATTTTCCTAAAAATCCCTATTATTCCCACCCCAACAAGTCATAGCCGCATGAAAGTAATGTCATTGGAGTCAATTACGTCATCAATGGAAAGCCTATTTAAGTACAAACAAAATGAGGTATACATTGTAAGTGTGTGACAATTACAGTAGTATTCTTATGGAAATCAACAATAAGGCCCCAAGAGGATGGGAGGGCACCTTCTGAGCTCTATTACACCCCTTAAGCTACTTCTGACAGAAGGTTATCATGCCATTCTGTGCACCTGGGATAGTGGCAAATAATGTACCATAGATAAAGTTTTGCCACCTTGCGTGGTACCAATATCTTGTCTGGTCCACGGATTAGTAGTGTATTATTCCAATTTTCGTTTGTGGGGAAACACGTTATTTGGGGAAACGGCCCTCCCGGGCAAGGTTGAATTCAAGCAGTATGAATTCGACCATAGGGATAAGAAATCCCTTTTGTCTCATCCCGTTAAGGTTACAAACCTCACCTTCCGGAACAATAAATGTGCTGTACGAATTCTTTCGGTCGGCGCTTTCTTTTGGTTTTTCAGAAATTGTACCATTCTCTAATCTCTAGTTCGCCGAGATTTCATCCTATTGTTCCATGACCTTGAAGAAGTCAAATACGTCTTCCAAGTGTACTCTGTTGCTGTATCCAAACGCTGAAACTATTAAAACATTTTGGGACTCAAGGTTTCATGTCCGGAAGATTCATCTAATGGTGGGAACCAGCAATGTGTTGGAAGCGCAACCATGGTTTAGTGTAACGTACTGGTTACTTGTCGGTCAGCAATTGAGACACACGGATGCAGCATAACAGATTACGACTTTCCCTGAGATTACGTTGAAAACCTGTGTTGGCGTGGAAGTGGATATTCGATAATATGACGTAAAATTGAGTAGTATTGTATGCTTATTAGTGATTTTCTGTGCTTTGGATATTAAGTACAGACCATGGATGAAGTGCCAGTTCCAATTTCTGGTGTACGTGTGTGTCCTGATATGTGCGGTGGTTGTCATTTTAACGATTGTCAGATTCATGTAATCTCGGCTGATTCTGATAAAGAACCTTTCAGAAGAGGATTTGGATTATTCCAGTCGGGAAGATATGTCGAAACTGCAGCAGTGACTACGTGGTTTGGGGAGAAAAGCCAGCGATCGTTGTCCCTCCCCCACAAGTAAATATTGCAGTTCCGTAAAGATAAACCCTAGCTCCTTCTATTCATGGATGCCCATACGAACGTAGTTTGACAAATTACATTTGGCTCCCTATAGTATGACGCATCTTATATGGTGCTTAAACACTAACCCTCGTATTGAAGATGTATGTTAGAAGCTCAGAATAGTTAAGCACACCTATGTTGTCTTGTTCACCTATTGGAGGAGGATTTGAACGTGCTGGAGGCTGGATTCATTGCTGCAGCTAACCGGTCAAGGCGTAGAGGTTAAAATTAATGATTTTAGTTTGGAAGAGGACTAGAATACTGGTACTTGGTCAGAAATTCAAGATTGCGGCCGCGATGAGCCACGTAAGTCAGTTGAGTGACCTTTGGTGATTGCAAAACAAGATGATGTGTGTATTGAGGTGACCTAAGACTGATATTTGTACAAGATTGTACCTTAAATTTGGTGGGAACTTAACGTGGTCGGAAAGTTAAGATAGCGTCAGTGATGAGGTACGTAGGTCAGTTCATTGACCTTTGATGATTGCAAAAGAAGATGACGTATGTATCGAGGTCAGCTAAGGAAGATAATTGTATATCTATTGCTAAAATAAGATGAGGAGTGATGACGCAATCCAAGATGGCGTCTGTAACATCGTTAGAAAATTAGGTGGTGAGCCACGTAGCTGAGTTGATTGACCTTTGTTGATGGCAAAAGAAGATGACGTATGTATTGAGGTCAGGTAAAAAAATTCTCATGACGTCATTCGAAGATAGTAGATGGATTTCCTGATCATGTGAAAATTTGGAGAGGATTTTGCAAGATCGTGTGTTAATTTACATTTGATAGATTACAATATGAATGCGCTGGCGTCATCCAACATGAGAGAGTGGAAATTCCCATGCTGAAAGGTTCATTCCTCTCAGAGATGACCTAAGGATTGCGCAAGGTGTTCTTGAGGCAAACGTTGTTGTACTTTGATGCTACGTGG
Source organism: Lepisma saccharinum (assembly GCA_022664845.1). Taxonomy (NCBI): domain Eukaryota; kingdom Metazoa; phylum Arthropoda; class Insecta; order Zygentoma; family Lepismatidae; genus Lepisma; species Lepisma saccharinum. Next base: position 9,641 of record JAGDQP010031324.1, read on the forward strand.
TGGTCATTAATAGATATACAACTCACAACTAGATCATTAATGCTACAGAAGGGTGGGTAGAAGTTGACGTCAGGCGCTCATTAAGAGGGGAGTAAGTCACCAGTAGAATCTGATAAGAGCATTACAGTAGGTGTTAACTTAAGAATTTATGAAATATATCAGTGGAGGAGAATCTATTACTGAAAGAATAACTAGAATTAAAAATACCATTCAAGGGGGATTTACTTACCCATTCACTTACTCACCAATCCACTTACTTATCTACCACTCACTCACTCAGCTATCTACCCACTCACTTACTTACCTACCCACTTGCAAGGTCAGTGTGAAAAACTAAAACTAAGGGAAAATGAAACTGAATTAGTTTATGGTGACAAGTCTTATAAGAGCGTTACACATGTCAAAAAAGTGCCTGCTTATTTTGATTGGCCGGCAATAAATACTAGTTCTTTTACAAGGTTGTTAATTCCTGGTGGCCACTGAATTTTCTGCTTCTCTTGTACAATACAAAATTATAGTAAATACAGTATGTAGCTGATATTTGTCATAGAAAAATCATTTAAACATGTCTCTGATTAATTTATGCTTAATACAAGTTTAATATATTCTTAATAGCATTCAAACATACAAAAATAATAATTAAAAGAATCCTCTAATCTTTTAAATTGCTTACCTACGTATTAGGTAAAGTTGAGCGCCATCTAGCGATCTCTTTTATCAGGCTTCATTCAGCTTTACTATATTTTGCGTTCTATATAAATAAAATCATTAAATACGATTATGTGTGGTAATCTATAGAAGCATAAACCATTTAATTTGTTTCGTTATTGGAAGCTATTTTTGATAAGTCTTTGTTCATAGTGAAGAAACAATTAGAGTGTAACAAATTTTGAAAAACGCAGCGATGCTTTCATGAAAATTGGCCCTTAGACTAGCTTACTGATTTTTTTTCTTTCTTTAGCGGAATATATAGTATCGTAGGGAGGTGTATCACTTTTATAGTATAAATGAATGATGGAAGAATGAATTTATAACAATGTGAGGGTACAATCAATTTATTTCTGTTCATTTTTATAATTTAATTCTCTTTCCTGTAACAAGAAGATTCTTTACTGTACGGAAACATCTAGCTATTTCTTACAGAAAAACGTAGTAAAAACACAACTAAGTTCGCTAGTGTGAATGTAAGTTAGTGTGTCTTTTCATCTTTTAAGATCATTTTAAAGTTATAAGAAGAATTATAACAGACTTGATGAATAAATACTATTCAAACGTCACCTTCATGCCTGAAATATAAGAACAGGGATTGAACATAATGTTGGACCTTTACTTATATCTTAGGGATAATGTGAACAACACTTTCGCGTTTGATTAATTCACGTTTGGTGGAGTCACAATATATTTTATGAACATTCGTACATAAATAGGAAGAATAAAATCATTCCTTTTTATAATTTATGTTGTTGGTGAGTATAATGTATAAACATGACTGACATCTAGTGGGGTCTTTTAAACTTTATAGAAGTTCATTGGGATTTCCTCCTATATGAATAGAAACCATTAAAACTCTTGTTAAACGTGTAAAACATGTAATATCTATATTAATTTTTCCTTTCTTCTTTTAAGAATATTTTGAAATGATAAGAATTACAACAGACTTGGTGAATAAATAAACAATATTTAAACGTTGACTTCATGCTTCAAACATATAAGCAGAAATCGCGCACAGGATTTAGGCATAATGTTGCACTTTTGGGTATACCTTTAAGACAATGTTAAGAGCACTATCGTGTATACTCACCCCTAATCGGGGATGCGCCCCCTCTGCGCCTATCGTCTCCCCAGCTCAGTTTGGACGCACCGACTCGCCTTGCAGCTTATTTATATATATTCTAGCTTTCAGTACCTAACCTCCATATTATCATGGTCACTAATCTCAGATAATCTAGGAAAAAAGCGAAAAAGCAATTATTAATAGTAAATATAATGTTATAAACATGTTACAGCCACGTGCAGAGTGATGCAACTTCCGTTATATATTTGTGCCTTGAAGATCTCCTATATTCAAAACTTTATTGCTTTGAAGAGTGTTTTAGTTAGGGGAGAAGATGAACCATTTGACCCCTTGTGTCATTTGAAATACTGCATCCGATTGGAAACGGTATATTTAATCATGCTTTTATAAAAGTCACTTTCATTTAATTTCGTTTGTGCAAAAAATGAAGTAGATCTGACTTAGGTACAATTAGGTTAGCTTTTAACTTTTAGTCACTAGGTGGCAGCAAAGAAAATTTGAGATGAGAGCAAGAGTTATAATTAAAGAAACAGTTTTCTTATAAAATTCGAAATATCACGTAATAGAGATTTATGAAACTTATTTACTTTGACTTCATAAGTATAATTATTGTACTTATTTCTAATAGATAGTTAAGGTAGATAGTAACCAATGCAAATCATCTTGTTAACTGAACTTTCATAATGTATTGTGGTCCAGTCCTTCTTTGAAGAATATGCAGTCTTTTCTTTCAAAACATTTTTCATAATATGTTTTGTAGATAAAAAACAGTTGGCCTGGTTTCTCCAACGTCGATTAAATATAGCTTAACCATCCGAAAACTAACGATGTGTTAAATTTTTAATCAGTTATTAAAATTTTCCCATTTCATCAACATTTAACATGACAAATTTAACAAACCCTTAACAATCGAATCGTTAAGGGAAGAATGTTTTGATTTCTAAATTCCTCATAGTCTAAACGAATTTTGAGTGGCAGAATGCTAAATGTGTATTTCTAACAAATGCATTGTGCAGTCCGCAAGCATTGTAAATCAGAGCTGGATACAGTATAAAATAAAACGAAGAAAAATGGCTCACATTTGTTTTATCTCATAAGACAATAGAAAAATATATTGCTGAATGTAGGTGTAGTTACACCAGTAGTTGACCTATTGTCGTAACCAATTGTGAATTACGAAGCTTCAGTGTAGATCATTCATTCTGTTTAGTGTAATGTTTTCCTTGAATAACGAAGGAATAAAACAATTGATCATTTCACTGTACATTCTAGTAGATATGCACGAATATCTTATATTAGTTGTCAGTCCTCTTATAGAGATGTTTTGTCTTCAAGATCCAATATAAACTATATCATTACAGTTTATTTCCTTTATTGGTGAACCACTGGCGCCTGATCCATTACTTGTACCCTATATATAATGTACGACACACTACGAATAGAATCAGATGAAACAAAGTATTTCTTATCTATGAGTATGTTAATACGGGTAGTTTTTCTTTTCTCTTCCTAGCTTACCTATTTACATAGTTAATTACAGTCTTCAGAAATTGTATCTCTTGTATTGCGATAGATACAGACAGCAGTAGCTGGTTTTGGTCTATTTCATAGAGATAAATTTTCTATTAGCTGCTTCTGCCATGTGCCGTTAAATGTACTTCCAATGTTCTTATTTGCATAATTTTGGATGCGTTCAATTATAATGTGCTACAATATCAAGCGTAAGGTGAGTAATAGATAAAGTTCAGTTTAAGTTAGCCAGCTATTGAGCCACACTTTGGCATATGTATGCTTTATACCACTCATTCCCTTACAAATTATTTAAATAGGTACTTCCATAAATACCTAGCGACGAACAGCAATCCAAAATCAGTTTCGAAGAATCATATTTCACAATCCATTGCATAAATACGTACTCAATTTGATTTACACAGAGATATACCGTCAGGAAAAGGGATACTAGTGCTATCATTTCATGTGATGAATTTTACGTATAGTATATATATTGATAATATGCCAAGAAGGCGGTAGGCAGTGTATGCTCGTTAGGTAAAGCTTATGTAATTCTTATAATACGCGAAGCACATCACTTAAAACTCACTTCATGTGCTCGCCCCCAACGCAGTAGCAGCGGACAAACTTTATGGCGCGATGCTTCCATCAGCTATTGAACTTATGTACAATCTATACAGTTTATTCCCTTGCAAATAATTATCACACACATACACACGCACTTGCATAAACACCCAGCGTCAACCAACAACCCAAAAAGTATCACGAAAAGCTGTGTGTTATCAATATTTCGTTAAAAACACACTTGAGTTGATCATTATATAATAAATATGGCGCCGTGTGGAGTAATACCTATGGCGATACTTCGTGTTATGAATTGCACATATTTTGTCACAAACCTCAGGAGTCGGACGCTATCTCAAGTAAGTGAAGATGGGTTAGCTAAAATCAGCTTCGATATTTTTTCATTATACGCGATGTATATAACGTTTAAAACACGCTGCTTCTGCTTGCTTCCAACGCGCGAGAAGCAAAATAGTTTCCTGTCTGTTTCGCTCTTTCACTTAAATTACACTTCTTAAGCTCGAAACTTTGTTATATTTTACATTGGAAATGTTATGTCTGGTCTGCTCTAATAGCTAGTGCTCTTGTAAATTTTACATTGTTATCTGGTCATAAAGTAAGGTGAATCTACAGGTAAATAGTTTAACGTACTTTTTCCTTTTCAGTCTCAGATTATACTTCCATGACCTAAACCTTTCTTCTGTAAATGTTACATTTTATCTGACCAAAATTGAAGGCATAAGTCTGAAGTTATTGCTCAAAGGCGTACGCGTGTCCTTGCAATCCCTTCAATCCCTGGATTTTGCGTAATATTCTTCATTGTACGCATATGAAATTCACATTCAAAAGGTTTATCCCCTGAATATACTTCCAGTACTTTTTAATCGAGACTTTTCACTACATTCGCATATTTCACATTCGAAAAGGGTGCTCCCCCTGTATGACTCTATATCTTCTTGACTACTTCTTGACTTATATCCGGGCCCTTGACTACGGGCCTTAACATACAGTTAGCTAACGGGTAATAACTTGCAAAATATGAAGCACCTAACCTTCCACTATATTCTCTTTCCAGCAGTCGAATTTGTGTACTTCAGTTTTGTACAGCCACAACTATTCAAAGTTGATAGATCATTCATCGGTATTGTTGCAGAGACATCCACAAATGTTTTGCTGTTTTCCACGCTGGTCGTAAGTCCTTAATAGAAACAGCATTATACAATTGATTTTATGGATGAAAATCAAGATTTCAAATAACACAAACGACTGATTTTGTTGCTACTGTGTCTGACAATGAATGGTTGAATAAATAAATGGTTTTAACGTTTGCTAGTGTCTTATTTAGTCTTTACCATCTGCTTTATCATAGTTTTCTTCGCAAAATATGAAGATAAAGTTGAAAATAATATCGTGTGTCAGGTGTTTTGTCTCCATCATTGTGAATTTCTTAATAAAGTTAGTTAGTGAGCTGATTTTAGTTTCATTGTCAAACTTTTGTCTTTCTCTATTCTGTTTCGTATTTCTCTGTTATTTATTACTAATTTATTACGTCCTGCATTCTCTGCAATAATTGAACTACAGGTTAGGCCAAAAGCTACGAAGGAGTTTCAGTATTTATTAACTCCTTAATTTTGTGTTTTAGAATCCAAATACCATGGTATTAAACACAGTACAGATGTGAAATAAAATATCTCGTCAATGACGCCCATATTCTGCTTCGCATAAACGTTCCCTTCTCTAGGCATTTTCCATGACACTACTTAATGTCGCAGGTTGAAGTGATCTTATTTCGGCCTGAATATTGTTTTTCAGGTGTTGCAATGTCTGAATCTTGTTAACATAATTTTCTTTTAGATACCGCATAGTATGAAATCAGAAGCCGTCATATCTGGAGAACGTGATAATCAGCTTTGTTCACAACGATCCGAAATTGTTCTTTCCCTAAAAAAAGTTTGCTTGAGTAGTTGCATCATGGCCCATGCGGTGTGAGCTTTCGCTTCGTCCTGTTGCAAGCACATACTATGTTTATCTTGGACTTCTGAGAATAAGACATTTTCGATCGCAGATCGATATCATGTTAATCTGCTAGGATACACTACAACTGATGCTAAACTGCGGTTTCGTTACTAACTGATCAAGGCCTATCCTTTCTTGAAGATCACTTGCTAAGTCCTCTTTTTCAAAATGTCTAATCATTGATTGTCGTAGAGAACTTTTCACGATATAATGACTACGATGTGCTCGTTGAGTCAGAATTATTTCTTCTTGTTTTTGATAGTATGTTTTCAAAATTTGTGTTTGCTGTTCGTTAGCGAATCTTCTCAAGATTAAACTCCAAAGCCTTCTTTATAACATCCTTAAAAGAAAATAAATAAAGATACTAATATTTTAAACGCTTCCTGACTTTTAGTCCACCCTGTAGTTTGTTCCCGTATTGTATACCTAACAGTTTGTTTATATTTTCCGATTTCATTATTATCTTTGATAAGATCTGTTTCTTTGCTGCATATATATAACTGTTTTCAGTTAATTCTGTATGGCATTTAGTAGTTTTTAAATGGGAGATCTATGCAGTCCCACTAAAGCACAATACTACAGTGATAGTTCTTTTCCCTTCAGGGAGCATTACTGCAGTAGTGTGAACGTTTCTTAAAAACTTCCGTGGTATCGTCCTTTGCAATACTTACAAAGAACTCGGAAGAAAGTCCTGTGAATTGCACAATCGGTGTTGGTTATGCCGTCCAAAGACAAAAGGAAACTAAAATGTTTAAACTTAATGGTTAGACAACCAAACTTTTAATGTAATGTTTTGTTAGAGCTGAAGCAGCTTTAAAACGCGAATGTTGATATCAAGAAATGAGGTTGCGTCAGGTGAGATTGCACACACGGCCTTATGGGATTGAAACACGTGGTCGTTTCTGTAGTTGCTTTATTTAGTCTTAATACATTGTATTTTTAATAAGATTTTTTGAAAGGATAATTAACCCTTTTCATTTTCTCTGGAACATATATTTCGGGCAAATTGCAAGTAAGATATTTTAGTAGATTTTTTTAAACATTTTACTTAACTTTCGATACGCGATTTGATATACAAATACTAATACATCAATAAGATCCACCCAGTCGCTGTAATAAGAAATAATCCCATGATGCAGGATACGTCACTATTTGCTATCGTCTTGGCCAAGCAACATATTGTGTATTTTTCTTCTTTCAATTTGGGTAATCCAAGTGCAGCAAACGACTGATTTGGAAAGCAGTTTCTCAAATTCACATTACGTAAATCTGACACCTTCTGGTATCTGTGAAAGCAAGACAACCTTCTGAAAATTATCGAACTATCATATATAGCATATGTGAATCATATGGCCAGAGACATACACATATACATGGTTGTTTATGTACTTTAAACAATTAGTAGTGTGAGAATTATCCTTGCCTTACCACTGCAAAAGAAATATTTTACTGTTGAACATGTTTTCTACACACTGATTGACTCTGAGGTTTTGCAATAACATTTATGCATCGTGTTGCTCGGAAGTTACTATCCACGCAAAGTACGTCTGTAATGTGAGCCATGTTATTTCTCTGTGTCCCAAAGTTTAATACCGGAGTAACTTGTCCTCTTTCACTTCCTGGTGTTAGATTTCGTAAAACATTCCGTAGTAAACAATCGTTATTTGGTGCAATCCATCATGTTGAGAAAGAATAGTTCGCATACATACAATTGCTCGTTGTGAGGATCTCACGTGAGGTATCGATTTAATCTTTCCCTCCGTTTCTCAGTTTGTGATTATGTCTTACTCTTCACCGGTAGTTTCTGTATAGCTTTCAAATTCACAGCATATCGTCATCTTTAGGAACCATAAAACCCTATTAAGATGTTTTCGTTGCTCAGTAATAATTCTTGATCGACCCAAGATCATCCCATTTTTGAACCATACATGATTGTGTTGTACTGAATGTAACATTTTGTCCCGTTCTATCCTTCGTTCTTCTGTTCGCAGCGTTTTTCTTTTCATAGCTGTTGAAACCCTACTACTGTCTTCAACAGGAAAAGCTGAACATTGGAAAGTTGACAACATGGTTTCTTCTCTTCTTGTGGATCCATGCTGCGAGAACAAAGCATTTATTAGCATGGTGTTATACGTCCTGACACATATGTTGGATCTTTTATGCCATCACCGAACTCAGATTCCGATAAAATCAGGTCTTGTAACTCCTTCTCAAAGGTTTATCTTTTATTATTAGTTTTTGTTACATCTTCAAATTTTCCTTTACCAAATGAATACAGAACTTACCCGCTCTGTCATTATTCTATCAACTTTGACAATATCTCATCAATTTTTTAACAGTGAAGACACAAGACATTCTCGCAATTCATATCACCATTGGCTGGAGCGATCTGACATCATGTGGAAGACAAGTTTACACACATACACAGAACTTGTGCATTGCACGTTCCCCTCGCGTGTTTTTTCCTTGAGCATTATTTACTTTTGTTTTCTTTTTCTTTGCATTTAAAATAATATGTAAAAGACATAGTAAAGTGTCAGTCTAAATTAACATTTTAAATAAATAAATAAAAATATAACTATAAACCTACCTTCTTTCTTCTAGTGTCAATCTATTGTTCAGTGCTTCACGAAAGCCCTCTCTATTTCACAATGAAAATAATTTATTATACAACAAATTCATGTCTGTGAATTCCGAAAGATAAATATATTATTATTGATTGATAGAACAACCACAGACCACCTCTAAACTTCATAACACTAACACTTCTTTCTGACATTCCTCTTTATAGATTCTGATGTCGCTTTTTATTCAAGTGCCGAATTTGAATAAATTTTTGGTTCTAACATTAGTTATGGTAATTTGGAAATTATTAGTTCGTTAATTTCAGGAAACCTTTTCTTCAAAATAAAACACAAAGTCTTAATAGCTTATTTACGTTTTGAAATACCGCGTTCATGAAATCCCGCAAATCGTTTCAATTCTGCCATTTTTTTTAAAAAAATTTGTCAGCCTAAACTGACATCCACTATTTCGTGTAAGAGGAGCTGTGGTACTATGGATAGTAAGGATAGGTTGATTGGCAAGGGATGCAAAATTGCATTAATTTAACCTTTATTTATTTAAATCTGAAGCCTTGGTCATTATAAATTTATGCTTATAATCATCACTTTTGGGATAAGGACTGAGGATGATAAGATGGAAAATGGATATGAAGTGCTCAGAACATCACACTACTTGACATATAAAACAGATGATTGATATTCTTCTGCTCTAGTCATAATGTTGGACAGGTGAGGCCCTGGTTAGTCACTTATGAGTACTGTGCAGTAATAAAGGTGATAGGTAAAATGATTCGGGTGGTCATGTTTAGTGAAGGATTATGTTTCAGTCAGGGTTACGTAAAGGTTTTGCAGAGAAGTATACGTATGGTACAGAGTAGGTGGCTTGAAAGTTGATTTTGAAAATTTGATTTACTGCATATGTGACTTCCCTTACGATGTTGTTTCGATCGAATGGAAAGGTGTTTTGGAAAACGATAGAATTTGTTCGATGGTTATAAGTTGCTCTGCTGATGTGACTTTTTCTTGTTGTATGGTTTGTTCAGATGGACGAAGTGGTACTATATATGCAGGTGCATCGAGACTAAGGGTAGGTCGCCCTTTGCATTTATAACTGAAGGTTGGATGGTTTTCATTAAATGTATTGCATTTTGTGGGCTGCTGAAGGTTAGGGCAACCTTCGGTTTCATATTTGCCGGTAAGATTGCCACAGGTTGGTTCGTTAGGACAGTGTTCGGTAAAATGAGAATTGTATGCCTGGCATTGTTCACAGCGTGCAGGTAGTGGTGGTGAAGTGTGTGAGAGTTCGACACGATGGCGTGTTTTGTATATTCAGGCTCCAGATTGCAGAAGATTGTCTATTGTTTGTTGGTTGTTCGTGAGTACTCTGACCATATAGCTCGGTGTGACTTGCTGTGTTTTGAGTTCTCCCTAGTGTGTCTGCTACACGAGATCCTCGGATGCATTGTATCTAGGCTATGTTTGAGTCTGCTCTGCTGTTGGATTGGTAAGTCCCCTTGACATAGAACAGATATGCTGTCACGAGAGCTAGAGTTTGGCATATTACAAACTTCAGCAGTTATTCCTAAAGAGAGATCAATAGGACAATAATTGAATGCAATGTAACCTAAAAGGTATTTAACAGCGTTGCAAGTTACGTCTTCATTTTGTGTGTATTCTTCTCCCGCTTCTTCGGTTAGTAACACATTCTCCTCGGCCCTAACATTATCATTTCTAACATCATTATTTGGAGATTCATAAATAGTTCCAAGAACATCAATGGATGAATTTGTGGAATGAAGAAACCGGAGAACATACAGGCTATATGGCCTAATACCGTCATACGTCTGAGGGATGATTTCCCTCGGCAAGCACTTTCTGTTGGCAGGAAAGAAGGTAGCGGCTAGTGTATTTGTCTCGGTAACATACTGGCATTCGCATGGTGAAACTGAGGGAAACCCTAGACAACCTTAGTAAGTATATAAGTGACAGTAGGACTCAAACCTGCTTGCCTTCCCAGTGGCGCTCCCAAGTCCATAATTTTAACCACAAGATCACGGGGTTATTCTTTTAACATTCTTTTCTGTTTATTTTCAATTATAAATATTTTCAGTACACTCAGAAAACATATTCAGTTAATGGTAAGCACAGTAAAAATAACCTAACTTTACCTAGCAGGTTAACATAATAATTATAGTCCACCAAGCAGTCAAAATATTCTAAATTTACTTAACATATAATTTATAATTCAGGGATTAAGCTGCCAGACACCAATGGATCTGTGTCATTTCCAAAAAATTAAACGGAGCCTCCCAAACTTCAAAGAATATTTACTTTTAAAATCGACGTAAAGCCTGCAAAACTATTTATACCATCGCAATTTTGGCTTTACACCCCAAAATTAAAAATCATGACAGAATCCTTGTTATGTTCTAACCTTGCTATAATTAACTGAAGTTATCATATCCTAACGAGTTTGAAGCGTTTTTTAAAAATAATTTATATGTTTCCTTGGAACTTTTTATGCTTCCAGGTTGTGGAAAATGAATGGAACATACACATGCAGTGTATGCATTTACTTTGTCCATTTGCTTGCATCACGATACCCACTCGCGCTGAAACTTCGGATCTTTAGGGAAAGGATGATACATAACATCTGATGTCTTTTGACAATAGTTTGAAAATTGTGCAACTGCACAATTAACGTTATACCTACTCATTTTCTCTGCATTTACTAATGTTACCAATAAGAAGTCGAAGAGAGCTCGCACTTAAAGTACGCATATTCAACAACTTATCCTTCGCTTCTGCATTTGGTTTCGTACGGAAATGTCCTCCACATAACGTGCGCCGCACAAGCCAGTATAGGCAAATTCCCGCTACCTAAAAGATTTAAACTACCTTGGGCACATGCTATAAGTCTTAAATAAATACTTTCTATACTAAAACTGAATTTAGACATTTTAACTGACGTATTTAAAGAAAATTATCACAATAATGTTAGTGAAAGATGCCATGTTATCCATCTATACTTCTTAATCGTTAAAAGAAACTAACAAATATTATTCTCTGTCAATAAACCATACTCTGTCTCGAACAGACATTATAAATTCTTTGCATTATATTTCTAAGTAAGCAAGTCTAAACTTTCGGTGCTCAAAGATAAGGTACGACATCATTGGGGGCAAAAAATATTACACAAAGTTATTTATCGTATACTAAAAATTACGTTTTCTACAATAGAGAAAGGACGTAACTAGCACGAATATGTATATACGTTTATCTGCCATAATAAAATCTCCTTTCGCACAGTGACAAAAGACCATAGCTATTATGGATATGAATTATTAGACGATCCGCCAACACCAGGAAAAAATGTGATGTTTAAACAAATTTAATATAGACTTTAAGAGAAGGAAGAGTATTGCTGAAAATTCACACTCGACATCCCAGATGATTGCGAAAGTCAGAGTTACGTTGGTGCCACTCCTGCGAGCGACGAAACAGATCAGCAGAACCAAGAGAGTAGCGAGTTGTTGTATCATTCTTCACCAAAAATAGCATCGAAACTACCTGGAGACTATCTTGCAGGTGCACACAAATTATGGACGAAGCAGCCACGTGCAAAGGACGGTAATTTTTAATTACTTATGCTGTGTGCACCAGGACAGGCAGTTGATGGCTAATCAAAAGTAAAGGTTTTTACTGTTCAAATACTGAAGAAAAAAACCTTGAAAAGACTCAGCGATACGAGGATGGTTAAAGGCAATGCGGAACTAGGAAAACAAGACAAATACAACGAAAAAATACAACAAATACACGGAACTTGTGCGAAAACTTCGTGAAGTTCGAGATTGAGGTCCAATAATTGATGATAGACCACTTCGTTTATTCGAAATTCATATAAAACGTCGGCTT
>JAGDQP010031325.1:0-22006 GCA_022664845.1 Lepisma saccharinum
ATCTGTGTCTCCTAAGCATCGACGGACATGTGACCAGAAAACGGCACATCAATAATGTATTGGACCCGGTTGTGGTCCCTTCAGTACATACTCTGCTGGAGACCATATTCCAGAAAGATAATGTGTGCCCGAGTGCTCCACGTAATGCCCTAATCTTCCTGGCTGGACACAATGACCCCTGCTTTCTTGGCCGGCGCGTTTACCTGATCTCCCGTCGACCGAACACGTGTGGTGACGGTCCATGATTGCACAACGCCTCTCACGCCAATGACTTCTCCCAGCTACACTTGATGGGTTGTGGTATGGTGTCGAAGGCCCACGGTTTTCCATACCTTAGGAGAAGGTCCAAAGACTCTCTTTGCTTTGTCGTCTTGCGGCCGTTCTGAACGCCCATGGTGCGCCACAGGATATTGACCTTCCGCAGTTTTGTTCCGCTGTCGCCACGTTGGCACGCAGCGCACAGAGCGGCAAGTTTAATCATTTGCTACTTCTACCTTACGGTATCTATCTGTAAACTTTGGGGCTCCTATCTTCCGTACTGCTTCGTGCAACACTTGTAATGGCGATCAATGTATATGGCAATCTAATGCTGGGAAATTTCAGCTATCTGTGCACGTAGAAATCAAATATAGGTGATTAACAAGTACGAGTAAATAAAAAAAACTGTTCTCGCTTAAACATTGAAACTACACCTTTCACAGCTATACACTAGATTCAATTGTATATTCTCAAGAGTTGACTTCTATTGCCAGCATCTTTCTTTGTACATTAACACCGATTTATGGAAAACTGGTGTAATGGCGCCACCTACGGGATTTTGATTTTCCCAGGCTATACAAATAGTCGTAGAGAACTAGTTATTCTTTCAACCATAACATTTATGTTTAGAAATGTTAATATTTTAGCAGTGACAGGAAATAATGTAAATATATACACACTGGTGAAATTTAGCTGACAACTGAAGTAATGGTGTCATGCATGAAGATATAGGTCACATATAAAAAAAATCCACATAAATAACATGTTTTCAACGACACAAAGCAAATATTGAATGTTCCAAATTCAAAATAAAACAAGAGATGAATACACATGCTTTCCGTACATAGTTATTAACATTCGAAGTTGAATAAAATGAAAGTACAAACTTTGACAAATTAAAACTAGAATGGAGAAAAATGTTGCTTTCTAGGACAAAACGGAACGTATTTTCAATTACTAAATTTTACTGTACTTTATTAAAGGGCCAATGCAGGACTAATTATATATTTTCATGAAACTGTCTATTCCCACTTACGAAATTACAAACATCCCCTGCGAATAGAATTAAAGTCCTTAAAGCTAAATTCATTTATAATCTCCTGTTGCAAAATTTATGGTATAGAAAAATAAGATAAACAAAGTGATAAACACAAGTATTTGCTTCTAAACTACCATGAAGTGTTATCTGTGTACGAGATGTTAAATTTCTTTGTTACACGTCTTAATGAACTATCATCTTGCACCATTTTCATATGTTCTCTTGTTTCCATTTAGCCTTGCGCGTTGCTTGCTTTCTGGATCCGAACACCTGCCATGTCAAGAGCAACTGTTTTGATGTAATGTTGCGTACACATAGCGTGAATAATATGACCACCTTAGCGAAATTATTTTTATTGTGGACGGTATTACCGTGGCTGGGTTCAAGACAGATAAACACAAATTTCTAGTAAACAAAAACAACGAAGCTGATACAAGAACAACACATACAAAAACTAGCTCCACAGCTAGCTTCCGAGTAGCACATAAATATTAACTGATAATGTATAGTTTAATTAACTTCTATTTTCCACACGTTTATATTTAGAAGAAATGGTGTTGAAAACATGTTAATCCCACTCACGCCAGAGGATTTCTCACAAATGACGCTAATTCAACCCCGTCATAGTACCACAACTATTTGTTAGATGCCAGCACTACTCCAGTAACGCTCTCTTTCAGGAATAACTAGATAAAGAGGATGCGAAATTACCAGGGGTGGCCGTATTACTCCGGCCTCCCCTACTCTGAAAAGTACATGTCCACCTTTCCTACAAGTACAGTATTTTATGGGACTAACAACAGAAGGAACTAGGAACCGTATATTCACATAAAATATCTACGCTAGAACTAAAACACACATTCAAATCATGGTCGAAAATCTACTGCCAGAAAAAAGAAGTCTAAAAACGAACCAAGTAATTCTAAATGCCCTTTCATTTGTGAATATTCGGTGGAAAAAACGTTTCAACAATGTGATTAAAAATATTTCAACAATTATATCCTATCAACGTAGTAATTTCAGATTGTTTTTCGTGGATATATAAGTGATAAATCTACAAGTTTTATTAAGACTAATGGAAGTAGGTTTTCCCAGCTCCTTCGTTCTGCAAGAATGGTTCAAAGATTAGCCCCAAAACTGTCTACGAATCAAGATAAAACTACTACTAGCATTTCCCTAATAGCAACTGTACTTATTGGAGAAGGATGAAAACGTTACTTTCTGTTTATTTCCACTGAAATATGAATAATTGATGTAGAACGATAAAAAAAGCTAAAATATTAAAAATTAATTAAAGAGATAGAAACCATTTAATTAAAAATGTAGAAACAGTTGATATTTTAATTGAATGCATCTACAATGGAAAGATATGTAGATTTTGTACGCACAACTTCGACTGTAAACCACAAACATACAAATTATATATGTAAAAGACAGCCATAATTACCTGTTCTGCAACTTTAGCCAATAACTGATTTGGAAGAAGAGTCTCCAACGAATCACTCTTCCTGGCTACGTTCCACATATCTTTCAAATAAAACGAAAAAGCATTTGGATATCCCTTCGATTTCCGTTTGTCATTACCTATATATAAAAAATAAATACTAGACATAAATCACTTACAATGTTATACTCAAACTTAGTCACTTTTAATTACAATACCACGCACGGTAAAGAAAGGTTATTTGGTGTTTATTCTTACGAGACCTGTCACCGAAAAGTCCGTTGCCTTTCGATGCTACCACGAGGTCAGCCCTTCAACTTTCATGCCATGCCATCTATTTTCAATCCACTATCCGTGCCATGTCCTGCTCTCTGTAACAAAGATAACTCATGGTCAGAAATCTAATACAAACGTTGCGCTGTTATTTACGGGTACGTTATATTAAGTGAAATCCAGGGAAAGTGCTCTAATTTTAATTTCTGTATGCCATTCTGTGCTCAAGGATCTGTAAATTCTTTTGAAGGTC
Source organism: Lepisma saccharinum (assembly GCA_022664845.1). Classification (NCBI taxonomy): domain Eukaryota; kingdom Metazoa; phylum Arthropoda; class Insecta; order Zygentoma; family Lepismatidae; genus Lepisma; species Lepisma saccharinum. The sequence goes on from JAGDQP010031325.1 coordinate 3,268, forward strand.
AGATAATGTAAAACACCATCAGTGTTTTAGCAAAGACCTTATGGTGTTCTAGTCAATTCTAAGCCTGTGTGCGTTATCCAAAAACTGTGAAAAACATGAATTTTCTCCAAGACTTTTGGACGTGAACGTCACTTTTTCAGACAAGCATAATGATGCCCGGATGTATACGAAATGTAGATTTTAGTATTCACAAGATGTGAAAAGCAAGACGGGTGTAAGCTAAAATTAGTACAGTTTTTTATGCAAATATTTCATGAAAACAGTCATGTACAGAACATTGACGATGACATAATCATCTTTATGTGTGACGATTGTTATGAAAATTCATCGAATGAATCACAGTGATACATTTCTTTTATGTACATCCGGTTAGGGTAAACTCGGGTATTTAACTTATAAAGCCACGAAACAACCTACCCACTATCACCAACGAACCTAGCGCTATTGCCAAATAACCTTCCCCTTTAGTGTTGTTTTCATTGTGTTTTATTTCGATTACGGTGTGTTTATTGTAGCTTAGTAAACTAGTGGAAAACGTTGCCTAGAACGATGGTCTCAATATATATATAATTTAACAAGAATAACTCTTATTTTCCTTGTAAAATAATTTAATATAAAAACATCACCAACTTACCTTACCTTATCGTACACACAGAAAAACGCCAAACGTTAAAACTCAAATGTTTAAACTAGACGGCTTGTTTTCTCTATTAATATAGACTCGTACGAAACTTTAAACTAGGATTATTGTTGACTATCTTTACGTTATATAATGCATTGTAACGAAAACAGTTTTAGTCCTTACACCGAGAAAGCAGTATCTGAGACCATGTCGAAATTTACTTTCAGTAGTGTGGCAATACCAAACGTGATTGTGCACTAGGCTGCTCAGTAACTTCATTTTACAGTATTGTAATTGCGTCTGCATATTTGTTTTCAGTTAAAGCTGTGCCTGTTAAAGTAGCCTCGGCTTAAAAACGTAGTGGTGTGAAAGATCGTGTGTTTCGCATAACGCACATAATAAGTTCGCAGATACCATAGACTTCATAGTAACGACCAAGCTGTTAGTTATTTTGAAGTTCTTGTGGTTGGAACATCGTTCCTTTAAAAATTTTACAAAGGTACTGACTTCCATATTGACCTTCATTATAAAAATATAAAAGTTATAGTATTCTTTGGTTTGAAATATCTCTTGTTCTTTTACACATTCATACATACCAGACTGGATTTCATGTATGGGCTCGAATGTTGTTAGAAAATTATGACAATGAACGATGTTACTAGGGTTTTCAGGACTGAAGCTGTATTTGTATAAGCACACATAGGTATTAAGGTGATAGTTAAAACATTGAAGACGAAAATACCTAGTTGAAAAGAGAACTACATTTGCTACCTGATGTACAAAATACTCTATGGCGGAACCTCACTTGGGGCTAAACTAGCTCGGTAGCTTCTAAAGACGGGACCTACAGGTTTCGATAAGGTTGGCTCTAAAACAGTCCATTCAAACGCCAGTGGGAATTGGAGCCGTGACACCGCACACAGAAAGCGAGTATGCTAACCTCTAGGCCACCCTGAGATCACCTCATTTTATAACGGTTTCCGAGTGAATAGCAGTGATTATATTATATCTCGACGAATACAAGTACACATCATTTATAAAGTTTTACCACGATAAAAATGATAAACAGTAAATTAATATATGGATGTATGTGATATTGTCTGTTTCGTATACTGTACTATTTTTTAACATTTCGTTTTAAGAGTTTTGGATTTCGAAATGCACGTAACATCTCTTACAACATATCAAGTTAAGCACAAGTGAGTTCTCACATGGCGTTCAGGCAATAAAGATAGGTGATATTGCAATTAATATAAAAAAGAACTATTTTCACTGCTACCAGAAAACAGGTAAACATCATGCAAATTACTACTAAATTGTCAAATATAAAATTTTTGTTTACCACACATGATGTCAGCATATTACTTTGGCGACTCAAATGCTGTACTTGAGCACTGTTTAGCGAACTAAGACATAGATAGGCAGAAGTCCCATTCTTGTCGTATTAAAACACACACACACAGGGAGAGAGAGACAGATAAAAGACTAACCTTCAAACGATTTGCATTTAGGAACATAAAGTTATCCTTACCCACTCCTGAAAGAGAGACGGAGGAGAATTTACACTTACAAAACAGAGTAAAAGAGAGAGAACGAAAGGAAGAGACAAACACAATATAAGAAAGAAAATTACCACGGAAAGTGTTATTAATCATGAAACAATTTATTGATGTATTACGATCACACACATACTTATTAATCTCTCGACTGACCAATAACTTTCATTTCACAGCCAGAGCATCATTCACATGCAGGTATATTTTAAAAAGAGTCACGTCTTAACTGGGTATCGAATCCAGATCTACAGTCTCAAAGTCCATCATGTTAACCAGTATACTACATTGAATTTAGTTCCCTACTTACTAAGTTCGTGATATAATTGCATTTGTCAATGCCGGAAGAAAATAATCACGTCAGTAACGGGAAATTTTTATTCACTATTTTCTATGTCTGCTTAGAAGCTTTTGCAAGGGTATACTCAGTTTGACGTAATAGTATAAACAGCTTTTATGGTTACTCGCAAATTCTACACTTTAGCCATTTGATGAAAAGAAGTTAGTATTGCCCTATTGACGAGCGGGGAAAATATTCTTATCCCGTCCAGGACTGGAACCCATATTATTTTCGCTTTGATTTAGAAAGCAAACCTCTTAGCCATGAGCTATCTTCACAGCAGAGAAGATCTGTTTGATTTAAACACCACCAGATTGAGAGCCATATGCAGAGTCGTTCGGCGGGCTACCCACGGGATTCTTGAGAAGCACATGGCTATTTTAAAATGCACAGTCGCACTGCGGGTAAGATATTTTCTCCAATCTTCCTTTTTGCATTGTATGCGATTTTCCATTCGGGATTGTTCATTCATGTTATCGATTAAGGAGATCTAGCTCTTTGCCGAGTATTGTTAGCTTGGTTTATTGATAAATGTATTGAGAAGGTGATCCTGAGATACTGGGAATGAATCCTGCTTTGGTTATATTTACATTTTTTCGAAGAAAATGTATTTGTTTTTCTTACACGTATACAAATAAGAGATTTAATAACATTAGTCACCGAAGACTGTCAGGTTCGGTGTTTTTTATTTTACACTTCCGAATGGAAAGGTAGTTGGGAAAATACCGAAAGGTGGGTGGGGAAAAAAGTCCCGTCCCGCGCTGTGAACCAGTTCCGTAGCCTCCACTCAGTACCAGGAGTTATTTGAGGGAGCCGCAAGGTTCCTTAGGCTGGCCCGTATAGTATTTTGCTTGCAAGTTTAAAGAAATAAAACAAGGAAAATAAAGTATGTAGACGTCATCAGTTGATGAAATTGATAAAATACTAATGTGCATAATATACTTCAATAATTTTAAATATAAAAAAAAAACATGTTTGTAATAACAAAAATAGCTAACAACAATTTCACGAACTGTCTCAATTTGTCATGATGTTCATTTGAGGATGTTCTGTTGTTAGCATTGTGGCGTAATCGGTTGGAGCTTGTTCCTTCTAAAATTTTATGCTTTTAACGAAGGGTGTTGGAATCCCAATCGCGGAAACGTTGTCATTTTACTTTTACGAAACGCAATAATAACTGTTTCTAAAGTTTAACAGTTTTAGGCACACAGGACTAAAGAAGACACATCAGGGCAACCTTCAAATACACACGCCAAAAATGCTACTAATCTCACAAAAATCTGAATTTCGGTGATGGGGCATGAGCCACAGGACACCCCCCTTCATCTCTGTACGTATGTCCCTATACGTAACTTTCAGAAACTTCAAGAGTGTAAAATAATAAAGTGACATTTGACACCGGAGTGTGAGTTTGAAGGTTGGTCTGTGTGCCTATTTTGATTATCCCTTCTGTTTTACTTAGTAGAAAAGTTTCACTGGCAATTGTGAAGGCAAGTACTGATCTATATCTGCCAAACTATTTGTTACACGGTATTATGGCTTTGCACTCTTTATCAGCAGTGTCAGCTATGTCCACGTGTACATTTTGAGTAATAAATGCCTATTCGAACCGAAACTACGGAAGCCATTGCAACGGCTGCCCCAACTGTTTTACGTTTGCTCCAAATTTTAACGCCCTTATCGGACAAACGCGGCCTTACTTTGCAGACATCGTCACTATCGGGGTACGGATAGTGGCAAAGCAGACTAGACCAAGTACAAAATTTTCCGAAATAGAGTTCTGTGTGCGAAGTTACTGGTAATGGTGTGAATTTTAATCTGACAAAGTAGACCAGCTGTCCTGTTAATTAAATGAACACAATTAGATATAATTTAGTCTGGCTAATATAGTTTGTGTATTTTTAAAGGGCATAGTATAACAAAACAGTGCTGGTCTAGTCCGGTGGACCAATGTTAGGTGGTCTAGTCTGGTGGACCAATGTTAGGTGGTCTAGTCTGCCAGACTTCAGTGTCGAAGTCTGACAAAAATCTTGTTTGAACCCAAATACTTCCCTTGTAAGTGCAGGAGATTTGCAACCAACACTCACCTAAATTATTTTACCGGTTCGTCCCAGCACGTCTGACAGAATCGCGTGACCCAAGTTCAAATCCGGGCCATGACGCTGCAGACTTTCCCAGCGTCGTAGCTTAAGTAAGCTAAGTCAAATCAAATAGTGTAGATCTCCGAGCTTCCTATCTTGGGGCCGCCATCAGGTATTCCATCAGGATTTTCAGCGTAAAGTCAAAGCTGCGAGGGTATAAATGGAGATTTGCAAGCATTTCACGGATTTTTGAACATAAAAAAATTAATGTTGAAGAATACTCGAGAATTTTTGGGGATAACACCCCCTGGCAGAATTACTAGTCGTCAATGACGAACGAACGAAGCCCTTTCACAAAAGTACTAGGTTAGGATATTAATTAGGTAATGCTCTACCGTAATAACTGAATATCCCTTCCAAGGATTTACAGTTGAAGGGAAGTGTAAAGTCAACATTATGAGGGTGTAAGAGATGTTTTGAATGGTTTCTATAGATTTTTGCCCGTAAAAAAAGTTGGGGTGCATTCGAGGATCTGGGGGTGACAGCCCCACGCGGGGGTATCTGGCGGAGTCACTGATACCTTCTACTCTTAATTTGTCAATGTAATTTCCTTTTGGCTATGAGTCGATATGCTACGTTGGCTGAGGTACGTTTCGTTAGATTTCGTTATTTTAGATAGCATCAAATATGAAAAAGTAAAAAGGTCCATGAAGTGATTACAATGCAACAGAGATCCGAACTTAGCTTTAAAAGTACGCTTCTTAACACTATGGTTGATACAATTGCAATGGCTTCTTATGAAATATAAATAGTTTTATGCTGTTTTTTTTTGTCCGAAATTAGTTATGCTTTCGTGACTTACGACTTCTCACCATTACATTTCAAATGTAATTTTAACGTATTTGAATACCAATCTGTGATTCTGACAGACAACGTGGCGAAGTCACTCCTAAATTCTCGACAGAACCCCCAACACCCAAATGTTTACCGTTAAAAATCGACAGATGCCGTGCAAACTGTACTAAAACCCTCGCAATTTTATAAGCTTACACCCCACCAAACTAAAAGTCTTGGTCTCAGGAACCCTCAGAATTTTCCTATTTTATCCAGTAAAATGTTTATGCCAAGTTTGATTCAGATAGGCCCTGTATCAATAGATTTAAAATAATTCGAATTTTTATAAAATAGATTGGCAAGAATGAACAACTGCACAAGTCAAGACGTTTCCTGCGGCTCTAAGCTAGTCTAGCCAATACCGACGCAACAACACAATAAAAATCTCTCTACACCTTGTGTTTCCTGAGATTTCATTTCTACACGTGGAAAGCCGAACGGACTGAGCGGTATTATAAGAACCCTATTTCAATAGCTACGCTATCACGGAATAGAGCATGTAAATTAAACCATCAAAACAATTAATATTACGTTCTTACTCTATTTCGTAAAAATAAAAAAAGACGACGTTTCCGCGATTGTCATTCGAACACCTCTTCGCTAAAAGTATAAAAATTTAGAAGGAACGTGCTCCAACCGATCACGCCACAATGCCAACAAGAGAACGTTCTAAAAAAACACTAATAAAGTCATGGTAAACTGAGACAGTGCGTGCATTCGTTTTGTTATTACAAACACGTTTTGTATGTTTAAACTTATTGAAGTATATTATGCACATTAGTATAGTATCAATTGCAATAACTGATGACGGCTACATACTTTATGTTCCTTGTTTTATTTCTTTAAACTTGCGAGTAACAGACAATACGGGGAAGCTTGAGGATCCTCAAGTAATCACTTGTGGTGAGTGGAGGCTACGGAACTGTTTCACTCCGCGGGACGCGCCTTCTTTTTCAACTACCTTTTCCCATTCGCGTGTGCAATAAAACACCGAGCCTGACTTACCTAACATCCACTTGCCCTTGGTCACTAATTTTACCAAATCTCCTGATGTGTATACCCATAATAAAACGAAAAAAAATATACATGGTTATCTGAAAAAATATATATATTCGTTCCCAAGACCTCAGGATCAACTTCACAATACGTTAATTCTTAAACCAAGCTAATGACACTCGGCATAGAGCTGGGTCTCGTTAATCGTCAACATGAATGAGCAATCCGGTATGGCAAATACCATACAATACAAATAGTTGGGAAAAAAATATCTTACCCGCGGGACGACTGTGTATTTAAAAATAGGCAAGTGCTTCTCAAGAATCCACTGGGTAACCCGCCGAACGACTCTGCATATGGGCCTGAATCTGAAATAAGACAAATCTTGCCAATGTTTTCTCAGCTGTGAAAATAGCTCATGGTAAAGGCGTTTGCTTTCTAAATCAACGCGAAAATAATACGGGTTCGAGTTCTGGACGGAATAAGAATACTTTTCCCACTCATCAATAAGATCTCATGAAATGACTAAAGTGTAGAATTTGCGAGCAACCATGAAAGCTGTTTATACTATCACGTCAAATTGAGTATTCCCTTGCAAATTTTCTAAGCAGACATACAAAGTAGTGAATAAGAATTTTCCGTCACTCATGTGATTATTTTATTCTGGTTCTGACAAATTATAACACGATCTTAGTAAGTACGGAACTAAATCCGATGTAATATAGTGGTTAACATGTTGTACTTTCAGACTGTAAATCTGGGTTCGATCCCCAGTTAAGCCGCGACTCTTTTTAAAATACGTATACTTGTATGTGAATGATGCTCTGGCTGCGAAATGCAAGTTTTGGACAGTCGAGAGATTAATAAGTATGTGTGTGATCGTAATACATCAATGAAATTGTTTCATTATTAATATCACTATTCGTTTTTTTTCTTATATCATATCTCGTTTGTCTCTTTCTTTAGTTCTCTCTTCTTTCTGTGTTATGTATGTGTAAATTCTCCCTCTCTCTCTCGGAGAAGATAAAACTAACTGTTTGTGTTCCTAAATGTAAATCATTTTAATAATATCCTTTTATCCCTCCCCCTCTCTCTCGCTTTGTGTGTGGGTTTGAGAAAGACAAGAATGAGATTTCTGCCTACCTATCCATCTCGTGATTCTCTAACTGATGGTGAAGGAATCATACTTCGTTGCTCCAAATGGAGGAATATCCTTGAATGCCATGTTTTGGAGCATATTTGGTTGTCTATTAGGCGTAAAGTGAAACAATTCTGCTGGAGGAAAGAGCAAGTATTTCTTATAACTCTAACCTCCAATTATAGTAAGTGAATGTATACTAGAAATCTATTTGTAAGTTCCTTTATGTTAGTTTTACTGAGTAGAAGAGGCTGCCAATCTGTTCAATAGTGTTGTATTATTAAATCATACGCATTAAGTTTTGCAAAGCAAATTATGAAACGAGATTCAAATTATAAAATTTCAATATAGCTTTGGCGCACAGAGTGTTTCAAAATTAAATATTTCGAACTAAATTTAGGATCAAAAACAACTAATGAATTTCTGACGTAATTTCCGTTGTTGAGAAACCTACTTTGGACTATTTATAGCTTCATTTTATTGAAATTTAAAAACGAAAATTAATTACTTGCAAAAAATTTATAAAATTGAAATTTGTTCGTCTACCTTTAATTGTAGTCAACATTTATCAGATGTTACACTTTGGAGCTCATTGTTCTAAGATATACTTAGAGTAGATGTTAGCTTGGTTATTACTTTTCTGGCTACTGCTTCTATGTATATTTTGATTCTTATTTCGACTACGAAATACCTCAACGTCATACTGTTTTTACTAACTTGAATGGTTTAGGTAATTTTGTCATACGTAAATGCATCCCGAAAATACGGATTGAACACAATCCACACTTCTATATATTTTATTTCATAATTTTAGAATTATTTGCTGCATGTAAGAGTGAAGTACCATTCCCTGTGATAATGTAGAAACTCGGATATATAATTATAAGTAATCAAATGGTAAATAAAACGCCCATATTATAATAATAGTAAAAATATATCATGTTCAATACACTTCTAAATTTACAGCCCTATTCAGTCCACTACTGGATGTGACTCTCTAGGAGGGAGGAATTGGTCTACTGCTCCAGCGCTGACCAGACGTGCCCGGAGACGAGAGCCAAAGGTCTCAACTGTGATCGCCACTCTCTTTTATTCACAGCAGATCCCAATTGCATCACGATATTTGGTGGGTATAGTTCCAGACCCTTTCGCTTCGGAAAAAAAACCCTTGGTGAAGCCGGAAATCGAACTGAAAACCTTACGATCAGCGACGGTAACTACTAAACCACTGTATTAGAGTGACTCGTTAGTGAACGTGTGTTCTGTTGTGCAGTTAAAATGGCCCGTTATTCATATCGAGAACAGACAGAAATTATATTCGCTTATGGTCAAGCACAAGGCAATGGTCGGGTAGCCGCACAAAATCACCAGGACAAGTATCCTCACCGACAGCAACCAAATCACAATACGTTTGGTGCAACTTTTCGGCGTTTGGGTGAAATAGGGTCTTTTGATAGAACGGGTGTACGCGGAGGGCGTGTGCTCCAAGACATTGCGAATAATCCCAGTGAAAACCCTAGGCAAGTGGCCCGCCAGTATGATCTAAGCCAAACGATTGTGTTGAGTATTCTTCACGATAACCACTACTACTTCTATCACTTGCAGTGTGCAGGCATTATCGCGTGTGGATTTCCCTCCCGGAAAAAGATTTTGTCGGTGTTTTTTTTTCACCACCATTTTTGAAGTTCTTCTGTCAATCCTCTTCACAGATGAGTGGACATTTCGTAAGACTGACATCATCGATTTACACAACCGTCATTTGTGGTATACAGATAAGCCCATGGAATGATTGAATCGTCCCATGAGAAACGGTTCAACGTCAATGTTGGTCGGGAATTATTGGGGACCCCCTACTTAAGCGAGTATTTCTTCCATAGCGCCTCAATGGACAGACGTATCTAGATTTCCTGCGGAACACTCTGCCTATTGAACTTGAAGTTGTGTCACTGTAAGTACGATTGGTCATGTGGATCATGCATGATGGACATCCAGCTCACTTCCGTATTACCGTTCGCCAATATCTTATCACAATTTTTCCCTGCAGATGGATTAGACGAGGAGGCCATGTTGCATGGCCCACCAGGTCACCTGACCTCAACCCCTAGACTTTTACTTGTGGGGACACCTGAAAAGTGTCCTGTATGCCGAGCCAGTTCCTGATTTCCTGACACTTCAATAACGTATCCGTACAGCATTTGACAATCTTCGGGCGCACGATGGACGATTGGAGCGGGTATGGCAATCCATGATGCGACGAGTTGTCGGCTGCATTTACGCCCAGGGAGGGCATTTCCAACATCTCTTGTAAAATTTCCAGAAGTAATTACGAATAGTTGTGGCATGCAATACGGTACTGTAAGAACCTAAGTTTATTATATTTGTGTAATGCACGGATGCTCTAAGGAAAGAATTCCGATAAATTTCTGGATAATGGTTAGTATGAACTGGTTCATTGGTGTATCTATGCAACCCCACATAGTCTAGCCTCCAAACGTCCGGCATTTTGCCATTTCTCCAGATATGGACGTACCGCTAACGAATTACGCGTTATCTATGCACTCCCTTCCGTTTCACCAACTTTGGAGACTTCTTTCCTTCGCAGCATATACGTTTTTTTAGGGGAATCCCTTGCGCACGCATTGAGGAGTTTTCAAACATGCATTTTAAATAGAGTAGGTATGGCTTCTTAAGTTAATTTTTAACCGCACTCTTTACGTTGTATAGTTTTGAAATATTGACCCCTGAAGTTCATTTTCCCACACTTTCGGCACCTTGTAGATCCGACACTACGTGCCCTGAACAAAAGTTCACGGGCACTTTTTTCTCGTGTTTTGATGTCCGCAATCACCTCCCGAAGTTTGTCTCCTTAGTTAGCCATGTGTGTGTGTGTGTAATCTAATCGAGTAGTACCTTTATACAGTGCCCCAACGTACAATCTCTCTCTTCAAAAGAACCTTCGCACAATACACATCTGGACATTAATTAACTAAAAGAATATACACAATATTACACAAGAAACAAGATAAACATGGATATCAAAGCATACGTTACCAAAATATCTACGTTGATCAGTTCTGAATTTTCAAGTCGTTTTGCATACATCTATTATTGTTATTTTTTATATATAACGTCTGGACATTATGCATAAAGAGAAAGACGACTAGAACTCAAAATATTATTGAATGCATAGATGGGAGTGCTCATAAGTGTGTATCTGCCATTTGAGAATAGAAGTTCACCTTTACAAAAGGGATAGGTTTTGTTATCTCCTAAGTATTTTTCTCCTACTGCTCTCAGAAGACACACTATTGCAGATTTATCCCTACGTAGCTGTAGTATCTATTTAAGCAGGAAACAATTACTACAGTGCAAGTGTGAATGTTGCGAATAAGTTCAACTATTTTCCTGAGCAACACTCCATATTCAGTTTTTAACAACTGAGTTTAGCTCAACTAAGAACTTAGTAAAGTTCTCTTACATTGGCTATCTGCTATAAATTTTGCAATGTCTGACGTGTTCAAAAATATTAAAGTCAGATGTGCTGTCAATGCAAACAAAAGGAAGTAAAGGAACCATTGTATTACCTTTCTTTCGTTTTCCTTTCATTCTTTTACCCTGCGTTTTTCTCAATTTTCTTGCACCCACAACTGAACTCTTCTGATCTGCTATCTTCTTACTGCGTTTATTTTTCTCAATTGCTCTTTGGGAATAGGTATGCTTTTCTTCTATACTTAAAGCCTTCCACTAATAAAAAGTATAAGTTTAGTTACAACAAACTTCTGAAAAAATAGATGTTGCATAACAAAACACGTAGGAAACAAAACAAAAATGTAAAGGCGACCAATTAACAATAATTTAGATTCACTAAAAATAGTATGTCCTTGCTTATACCTTGAAGAAACGCTTTATACAACTATGCATTACATTCAATTTTATGTTATGAAGGGTTAAATCTTATTGCCAACACGTTCCCTCGTACATCTCTGTTTGAAAGACAGCCTTAGTCTCAAAACACAATACGCAACTTTGTTGTAAATTCAGAATTCTGTGGGCATAACAGAAGAGCGAGGAGAGCTGCTTTTCACGATGAGTTTAAATTTGTCGACTTTAAGAACCAAGGGACAGAAGTGCAGTAAACCTGACTTCGAGTAAATTGAGTTAAGAGTGGTTCACCGAAAGTAACTGACCGAACCGAACTCTAACCATTTTGGTGGTTGTGCTGTAATTTCTCTGCTACTGATGGATTAATGATGGAAAGCAGTTGTGTTTTGCAACGTAATACTAAGTTTAAATTTAATTAATCAATAACAGTCGGCATTTAGTTCCCTCAGCGTCTAAGGCACGAAAGGTTGAAACATAGCTGATATTCAAAAACCTTTATATTAATATGACATTATGGTCGCTCTTCATTATGCTCTAGCACTGCACGCATACTATGAAAAACTAAAATGCCAAGCAAACAATAAAAATAGTTTTCTCCCAAAAACATGCGACATGTGAGAGTTGAAACCCGGACTTCTGGATCCTCTTGACGGTACGTATGACAGTCTGGGTTCTTACCTCTGTGGCACTTACTTTCTGGGTACACGTGTGTATTTGTCAATTGTAGTTAGTCGTATTGTTCAATAAAGGGATTCCTGCTCCCCTCTGGCCGACCGGGTAGCGGTGTGGTCTAAGGCGTTTGGTCAACGACTCGAAGATCCCGGGTTCGAGTCATGGCAGGGGCAAGGGTGTTTGTGGATTTTAACTAAGTGTATAGGGTCAAATCGTGACGGGGCGAAATCAGAAGTTACTAGACTGGCCCATGTAAAATAAAGTTCACCAAAGTTCCTGTTCTCCTGTTTCGGGGTTTGGTTTGTATGCTGCCCTTAACTTTATATCAGTTATATTGTTAGTTATACTGGGTTCAGAGCTGATCCTTGTGAACCCATCAGTCTAGAGATTATGCTTAATATGTCTTCTTTGTTTTATGGTTGGTCTACGTCTTTACATCTCTTGTGTTAAAGCAGAAGTCTACTTGTAATTGAAAGTATATCTTCATAATATTATTATTGTTACTGACGCATTAATTCAAACGTAAATATTTGCAAATATTTATATTTATTCCGATCCCTTCGTTAAGTTATTCGGAGTACACCCCTGGGTAACACTACCACACACAGTATGCGACTACAACGCTACTTACTTACTTACTCTATGGCTTACGGACCTCGCAAGTTCATCGCCACAATAACAACCGTTCTCCATAGGATTCTCTCCTGAAAATGATCACGCCAGTTTTCATTACAAACACCCACTTCTCGAAGATCCCTTCAAAAAAAAAAAAAAAAAAAAAAAAAAAAACTTTCATAAGGTCTCTTACCCACCGGCTTACCAACCAAGATGGAATATAATCTTCTTTTCTTCCCCGTCCGAGCTAGTCGTCGCGATTTCATTATTCTTACAACGTCGGGTGAGTCGTAAAATCCGTGAAGTTCCTCATTATGCATTCTCCTTCATTCCCCAGTCATCTCGTCGCATTTCGGCCCATATATCTTTCTCAAAACCTTATTTTCAAACACTCGCAAATTATGTTCATGTGTTAGGGTCTTAATGCAAGCTTGCGATAGCTCTACATGTAAACATAGAGAAAAGCAAATGCATAACAACAAGCCGAAACACAGGGAATAAGGGAACAAAGATATATATCAAGGATGAGTACATAGAGAAAGTAAACAAATTTAAATACTTAGGAGCATATTAACAAGCAAAAACGAGGTGTCGGAAGAAATAAAAAAGTGCCTTAGCATTGGGCAACGCATGTTTCTACTTAGTGTAGAAATTCCTAAATTCGCGATTAATATCAAGAAAGTTGAAATTGAAAATATACAGAACAGTTATTCTGCCGGTAATAGTTAACGGTTGCGAAAGTTGTAGCACGACCCTACCAGATTACTGAATAAGAAAATAATCTATAGGTAAATTATAACAAACAGCATTTGGCTGCGAAACGAGTGTATGCCAGTACACTATCTGCTCCTATTTTAAAATTTACTGGGGAACTGCAATTAACTAGACCCATTTAAAATTTTGTCTTCTGTGCAAAACGCGAAAATTTGGTGAAACAAAAGAAAACGAGTGTAGTCCGACACACACTGCTTCTCTGCAAAAGATTGTGAGGGGCAACCACGTACTTGCCCCACAAAATGTATGTGCTTAATAATAAGTCTGAAATAACTGCAGTGAAAATGGTGCAAGTGCCACTCTGAAATTTGGAATTAAACTGTAGGAGGGTACCACTAAATCCTCCTCCCAATATGTATGCTTATACGCTTTATCTCTAGTGGTGCCAAAGGATGAAACACGAGTACCACTTTCCTTTTTTTTTTTTAATTAAGCTCTACCATTGACTTGGACCGCCTAAAATAAATATAACTTTTTTAATCCCTGCGGTAAAAAACGCGAAATTTTGGTGCAAAATTAGTGCATTCCGGTCAACTTTTTTTTAAAATGACAAAAGGGGGCTACTTTACCCTTCACCCTCCAAAATAGATGTGCTTTTAACTTTTTAACGGATGCGGTGCAAAAGGGTACAAAATGATAGGATATTTATTTCTAAAACTGGTGATGTGAAGATCCAAGTTGATGGACCTCGGGATATAGGCGCATCTGTACCTCTTTACGACTGAACAAAACCAACAACGTTACTTATTATAGTATGATCATTTTGGATCGAGATCCAGGTCTCTGGACTTCAATCAGCGCAACCTTTATTCTTGTGTAAAGAGCTCACATATTCTAATAATTAGACTTTTGAGTGTTACATCTGATGATACATTTGCACCGGTAAAAGCAGTAATAATCTGTATCAGAACCTATGTGCACAATAGAGTCAATACGCAATTCCTTTTAAGTCGCCATAACTCAGCCTACAAAGCATGTAATTTCGGTCGAAAAACATATTTAACCTTACAAAAAAGTCAAAGAGGTAGGAAATGACACACCACAATTGGCTGATGTTGCACAAAGACCTTGAGATAATTCATACAAAAGGAAATTGAGATTCAAAAAAGGAAAATGAAAACTACTTGTGGTTCGTGCTATAAAGGGATCTTCGGATACTAGAATACCTCTGGATAGAACAATCATGCTATTCACTGCATACTTACATAACTGAGAATAAAACCATCTATTTTAGGTATTTTTTTTCCGATATTGTAGAAAACGAAAGTTCAAAACCTTCTAATTTTAATACTATGTATCTATAAAAAATGTTCGACATTAATTTATATTTAATTTAATAGAAGAGGTACTAAAGAATTGGACAAAGACGTAATTAATGCCATTTCAATGAATTAAACAAGTCAATTTTGTATAAAGTAAAGCAAGTCAAGATACTGTACTTTGAAATGGCGGTATATTTAGTTCATGCTCGTAAATTTTAACTGAAGAAAACAAGGAAATTAAACTTTAACCACGAACCGTTTTTAAGCAGTGGGCATTTGGTGGTTTAACAAACCATATATTCCACTTTCATCCTTAGGTTCTGAGTTTGCTGTTTGTTAATTTGTGTACTTTTCTTTAAAAAATGAAAATACGAGTACGTACAATTATTTTCTAAGATGGGGCCCAGTAGATGTGCCACGATCTATATTTTCGTTATTCTGATTACTTTTCCTACTTAACCATGTAATACTAAGACGAAAATCGTTTATTCAATCTCGACACAACTATTACAGTGTTAGGTATTAATGGTGGCCACGGTGACTCAGTTGGTAGAACGCTTAAATATGGTGCTAGGGAACGTCTGATCAATCCCTGCTCATGACATGTGGCCTCTGTGTTGGATTAACACCATATGCGTGGGTTTTCTTGCGGTGCTCCCGTTGACTCGTACTTTCGTTATTCCACCAATTCATTCATCCCATTATCATCCATACGACTTGAATCACGGTGACCTAAAGGCTTTAAAATAAATTCAAATTCAAATCATGTATTCATATTTAATTGCTACCTAAGATGACGGCCGCAAGGCAAAGGAACTCAGATACTATCGCTAGTGTGCTTTCCGTTTTTGTTCTCCTACGCCATTACCTTCGTCGTTTATTACATCTTGATATGAGTAACAATACAATCCATTCAAATTTTATTATTTTCCAAGATGTACGCTTGTTTTGTGATGTCACAAATTTTTGTTACTCTTATTAGAGCTTCTACTTTCGAATGGAATTCTGAGTAATTCATCTTTTATTCCATGTTGATAATACCATTACAACTCAATGTATTAAAATGTAAATATACTGTATTTCAAAATGGTGACTACATCTACGCGACGTCACATGTTATCAATATTCTGAGGCACCTATGACTTTTGCAGTGCGATTCTGAGCCAGAGCAAATCAAATGTCATGTTTTGAAATGAAAAGCAAATATTACAACAAGAAAAAAGCTTCCAAAATTGCTCAAGTTTATTGTCTATGGGACATTTTTAGTAACTTTTGACTTCGACCCGTCAACATTAAATAAGTGCCACACAAACATCCATGTCTCAGGCGGGATTAGAACCCGACCTATGACACGCTGGTCTAAGTTCTCACACTACATGAATGTCTCGATCGGTTCATAATCGAAGAGAAACAAAGTTCACACAAGTACGAAGTTGCAAATGAAATTAGCATATGTATATGTGAAACAGATTATATATGCGTGTGTGTTTGTTGAATGAAGCTTTCAGAAGACTATTTAATACAAAGTGAAACGAAACTGCTTATTATAAAGTAGAAAATTACTTCTGTGGTCGCAGGGGTAGAAGACATGTTAAGGGGGTAGGGGTCCCAGGATGAAAAAGTTGAGAAACGCTCACTTAAGGAATTGGCTGTATGACGTCAGATATTCTGATGAGCGGCGGTTATTGAAAGAACCGGAATCCAAATGTTTCCGCATGATCAAGATCCACGGGAATGATCAAGAATTCAACCATAGTTGCCATACATTAAAAATGATCTATAAAATCACTAATGCTATGATATTAATAATAGTGCATAATATGTTGGTAACTTGATGACGTCAGGGCTGGATAAAACAGTACATTTGGATGTTTTGCGTACTGTCTACATCCACGGGATTAATCTAGAATTAAAACTTAGACCTAGCTGTTATAGTACTATACTTAACGGTAAACGTTTGAGCAAAACATCACTAACATCATAATATTAAAGATAACATACATTATTTCGTAATTTAATGACGTCACGGACAAAAGAAACCACCAAAATTGGATGCTTTCCGTTCCGTCTCAATCTACGAAAATAATCTATATTTTAAGTACAGTTGCCACAGTATTATATTCAACCAAAAACGTTTCAGATGAAAATCACTAACACCATAATATTAATGATAAAGTTCATTAACTAGTAATTTGATGACGTCAGCGTCACAACAAGAAGTGAAAAAAAGCCAAATTTTCAACCACGTTATTTCCCTTAACGAGTTTTAATAGTTACTGGTGTAATGGTAGTAGGTAATATTACTATGAATCACTGTTCTCGTTTTTTTTCTCGATTAATGCAGTATTTCGAGAGGTATTAAATGAAACATTTCACATTGGATTAGACCACGAACCATATATAATAGTGGCAACTGCCGCTATGATTATTGTGTTCCGTGGACAAAGACAATATAAAGATGAAAGAAGTGCACTTGGAGCGTAAATCTCGGGAATCTATTCTGTTCATTACACATATTTATTTGGCACACAAGTGAAGATTTGGGAAAACGTCTATTCTACTGACGTTTTCATTCATAGGGAAGTATATTTCACAGGTTTTCTTCCCATTATCCACTTTGCTTATTCAGGACATAAAAAAATATACTTGAAATAATGTCAATTCTGTATATTTTCAAAAATTACAATTCTCAGTTTTTCAATACGTTCAAATCACAAGAATAATCTAAGGCCTTGTTTGAGATCCGCTACTTCCCTAAATCACTTGCGATTTTGCTTACTATAAATATTAAATACTTAAAAGAAATGAAATTTTGAATTAATTAAATTCTAAATAAATATTGCGCCAGTCTTAAGTAATAGGAAATATCTCATGGCATTTCTAAAAGCAACAGCACAATTTCCTTCTATTTTAAGGAAGAAATGACCGCGAAAATATTTCGTTCTTTTATCTGACAGAATATCACACGGGTTAATGAATAACACATCAGATAGTGTTTTAACACTCAGTAAAATCTTACACTGGTCATCTGTAAAGCCATTAGAGCGGATACCAGCGTTGTAGCCAGAGAAATTGTTGGGTGGACTAATATTAGTTTGGGGGCGTCCCTACAAATACAAAAGAGTATCACATACTTCGTAGTTATCCAGAATAGTTCAACGTATATTCAACCAAGATTTAGTGCATAGTACATCTAAAATCATCCAGCTGGATTGTTTGACCGCTTGCAAGAAAGTTTTAATATTTAGATCTTTTATGTAAGAATAGTTTCTTTAATTTTTATATCAATCAATTAATTAATGGCGGCCACTTCTGTACTCTGGTGCATAACGAAATTTGTGTTAGCAGATATGTACGGAAAATGTAATATATGCCGACTGGTTTATAATAGGATATTCAAACTAAACCTGTTATTTCCAATAATATCTCCTTGATAATTTCAGTCATCTGCATGAAAATCTTAAGCCTGAAACGTAATCTAACTGGTCAAACTGGTATCCTTGCGGAAATACAAAGAAAACCGGTTTTCAGGAAGCTTTTTCGCCTGGAAGGGATCGAAAATTAAAGTTGATTTTTTTCTACACCATTACATATTGTATATTGCAGGTATACAGAATATGAAGGCTGCTATATGCTTCCTAAATATCTTATGAAACTTTTAAAATAAAAAGAATCCGGATTTTTTGCATATTAGAGGCAATACCTCTAGTGGAACAACATATAAAAATCTATTGTTTTTTTCGTGGCTATTACATTCATGTCAGAAGAATCCAAGGCAGAAATTTGAAGTTTGATAATTGAGTTTGAAGGGAGTTACAAACTTGCAAATTGTTATAAGAATTGAAGCTTTCCTGGCGGCGAATATTATATAGATGTTCTCGGGATATCAGCCAGGTGAAGTCTGACAATA
>JAGDQP010031326.1:0-22005 GCA_022664845.1 Lepisma saccharinum
TGTTTGTTTCATTTAATATATAATTTTGTGAAACGAATATGTCAGTCTTTCTGTCACTTAAATTTACTACGGAATAATGCAGCAGTTTCTTAAATAATTCTGATGTACAATTTGTGAAACATGTTTCCACTTTTTTATTATGGTACAACATATGACATATATATATTCTAATCTTGATTTCCTGTGCTCTTAACCCAATACTTCCATATTGAACATACTTCGGGCAATTAAAACAGATTTCATGCCATAGTCAATACATAATATGCATGCATTATTTAACTTCGCTATATTATTGACACTGGTCTCTATTAATTTTACTGTTGTACAGAAGGTCGATCCGTCCTTGTGTCCGAATTGACACCTGCACCCCTGCTCACACAATCGACCCATCCGAATGATTCAAACAGTAACAGGAAGTCAAAGCCTTCTAGTATCACGCCAAGGTAGGTGTGTGTGTTGTGTGAATCATGGTACCCAAGGTGAACCGATTATGGAAGGCTACGTGGTAGCAGTTTTCCACTCTAAGTTTTCCGGGACACAGATTCAGAAACAGTTCCGGGGAAATGGGTGCACATTGGGAACAACAACCATCAAGAACATAATTAACCGACATAAACACAACGACGTTCCAACACTTCGTTCACCCACGAAGGGGAGTAGAAAGCGACACTGTACTGCGGTGACGCCCCTGTAGCTCGGAAGTTGCGAAGAATGGCCTTACAGAAAAACCCTCCTTCACAACGTGTGATGGCAAGACGAGTGCACGTGGCACAATTGACTGTGAACCGCTACCTACGTAACAATTTAAAGCTCCGGATGGTCTTTAAAAGTCGTGGACATGTCCATAATTCGGCTCATTGGAGATACAGAAAAACCCACTGCAGTCTTCTCTATGAACGCCATCTATACGGGGACAAGTGGAAGTTTGTAGACACACACGATGAAGCATGGATTTATCTAGCCGATTGTGGAAAAATTCGAGCCGTAACGTACACCCCCAGCGATCCTGACTTCATCCGCCAGTGCAAAGCAAGTTTCTCGAAGGGCTTTATGGTTGTCGCGGGATACTGCTATGAAGGCAAGTTAACGATTCGCCGAGTGCCTACCAACTGCAAGATCAACTCCGCGTTTTATCAGCAACATATTATCACACCAATTTATACAGAAGATCTACCCCGTTTGTATGGAAATGCAGTAAATCAATCCGTGTGCATATAGATAAGACCTCATCACATATGTTGCGTTCTACCCAGCGATTTCTGCAACAGATGGTACACCAATGAAGTAACCTGATGCGAGTCCCATGGATTTTTGCGGGTTTGGCCTATTGAAAAGAGCACTTGCATCTCGTCGTGTCACAACTGTCCGTGGCCTCTGGAAAGGAGGTAACGGTGCAGGACTATTGCCAGGAGACATGGTGCTCACATCGAAGGCAACCGATGGTCGTCCCGTGGTTTTTCATAAGGTAGGTGGGACGTCAAAATCGGACACATATAGACGGATCAACCTTCTGTATATAATTCGAGAGGATTAAGCCAATAGTTAAATCAACTTTTCACAATTAGATCAGATTTTATCGGAAAATGGTGATTTGGTTTTCACTTTTAAACTTGTACATTAAAAGTAAGGTAAGTAAGTTCGTTTGCTTATCTCCTTGGTGCTGGTTAGCGAATAGAATTATGATATGTGAAACGTTTCATAACAAGGAAAGTGAAGATGGTAGGAGCTTATAATTTAATGAAAAACGGAAATCACAAATTAGTTGCCTTAGTTCGGAAGTTTGTTTGATATTGAATCATATTGCTCAACTCGGTGAACCGAAGATTAAAATGTGCTATTGTTTTTATTTTGAATGATTAACTTTTAGTAATGAAGGGAGGGGATACAAAATTAATTAATAAATCTTTTGGGTTGTTTTTTGTGTATACAAATCCTGAGTTTCATTACCTTTAATACAACACTCCTTAAAATTTTACATAATTTTTTTAACAATTCTTTTCCGAAAGTTTGCTGTGATTGAAGGAGAGGTGGGTGGTAGGTTGAAGCGAACGTGTCTTGGACTACGGAATGTGAGCTCTGTTGCTGGTTATCTGTATACATTAAAAGTATAGTTTGAATTCCGAACAGACATTCTGCGATATCGGCTACATGAAGGTGACGTGTCTCTTTCCACCTGCTTGTTCTCTGTGCGTGCATCACGGGAATAAATGAATGAAAGGTAGGGAAGGATGACGAAAATATATTATTGCATTTGAGCTGTCGAGAAAATAGTATTGAGGAAATTTAGGAATACACAGGTGTGTTTTACTCTACAGAGAATCGTGAGATTTTTAATGGAAACAAACGAGTTTGGTATCACAACATCATTTTAGCTACAGTGAAAAACGTATTTTTATACGGCGACTACCTTGGAGCGGACAGTATCAATCACTTCTTCAGGATACAATTTCTTCAACCAAATATGCAGGTCAACTTGCCTGAAAATTGGCGTGCTGAATCCTACTAGAAAGATTCCATAACATAATTATCTATTATATAGTACACATAACGTGGCGAATACTATCATACGAACGCAAACTAACTCTACTACAATGATGATACCCATGAGAAATGGACAGTAGGATATTGGAAATGGATTATCTGGTATGTCTCTATTAATGTCAGTCGTATTGTGCACTCATGCCCGCATGAAATATAAACTGAGAACTGTTTATAAGGTGTGATCTAAACTGAAGGTGGTTTTTGTAATGTGGACCCGAAAGCAGTAGTGTTTCACCAACTTTAAAATAGGCGCTGTACTTCAAGTCACTGTGCTTTATGAACCGTCATTGTTACATTTTTTCTCTGCACGAACAGATTATGATGCCTTTTGTCCACAATCTTTCTATGACAATCCAGCTACAAGCTCACGCAATTTTACGGTGATATATGTGAAGAAATAGGACAAATGGGTATCTGACCTTAAAGAATAGCATACAGAATACTGTTTACAACCAAGCTCTTTGGAATTGAAATTTTGTGTTATTCCTTTCAATTGTAAAGCAAATATGGCCATATGAATTCGCAAATAGTGGAAAGAAAATTTTTCACGTAATTATTGTCTTGCGAATCAAATTAACCCTCACAGAAAAAGAATTGCGTTCATTAATTTAAATTAAATAAAAATTGTCATTTTTATTGATTTCTAATCATTTTAAAATCAAATATAATAATACACTACAAGTTGAAAGCTACAAAAAGGCGAGAAAGTAATATACTTATATTTTATATTTTAAGAGCGATAGAAAAAATATTATTTGTAAATTTTAAGTTTTTTGTTTTAAATATTCTATATATTATTAAAATATACTACATCTCAATAGAACTGAACACAGTACAACTATCTATAGAAACTCTGATCAGTTTGGATATTTCCATGCAACAAGTCAATGGAAGAAACCATAATGTAACTATAATGCCAGGGGCCCAGATTGACTTACACCACCACTGATCTCTGAAGTTCTGCAATAGCTGGGAAATTATAGTAGGTTTTCAGTTTATTCGAAGTTCGAATGTTGGATAATATCTTTTTAACCTTCGGATTTTGTTGGGAAAAGAATGAAAAAGATATATTTCCAGGTTCAACTAAAAGATAATTAAATAACAGCGCTTTCTGGAGAATCGTAAAAATAAATTCGCGAGCCTTCAATTGAAAATTGCGTTCTTATAGCAGATATGTATCTATAAGTTAGTTTCTCCGGGAAACAGTGCCTCGTAGGGAGGGTCTGAGATCTGTCTGTCTGTGAAAGTGCATATAATTTTGACTAAAGTTGTACTAATTTTACCAAAAATATCCGTATTTCGGGGAGAATCTGGACTCTGGATCCGCCCCTTAAATTATTTGTGGTTCACGTGGTCTGAAAATGAATCTACATGGACATATTCCTCAACATGTCAAATGTTTAGGAAAGCTGCCCTAAACTAATATGCAAGATTGCCATCATGCTGAGAATTTTTTAACCATCCAACAAACATTTCAAGTCTTTTACTATCTATAAATTAAGCAATATTTTAGAAAACGTTGTTAGCAAACCTGACACAATAAAAATATATTTTTTTATAAATTATTTATAACTAAAACAATTTATTAACATATATACTGATTGCACTGTATGCATATTTAAATTCGAAACAAAATTAATTATCCTCCTCATGTAGTTCATTGAGTTACTAGCAGAGGGCAGTGATGGTCATTAGTAAATTATATACTTACTAACTTCTTGAAACTATGTCTCTTTTGACATTCATGTGTCTTTTGACATTTATAACAGTTTGGGTTTGCAGACCCGAAATTGAGGTACATTATTAAAAGAAACAAATGTGGCAATACATTTGTAATATAATTCATAGTCATCTACATCGTTAATAATTCATTTCTTCAAGCATTTAATTTATTAACAAAATGTAGAATTAAATGTTCTTTTTCGGTTACAAAAAATTGTTTTGCGGGGGAAAACGTTACACAAATACGTTACGCAATTCTGCTTATCATTACAAGTCAGAGAATTTATACGATGTTTCAATATATCTATTTCTGAAAATAGAAATGTCAGCTACAAGCATGCGACAATACTTTTGTCCATAGCTGTATATGGCAAATAAAACCCAAAAGCTGTATTTTTAGTTGGAATGTGTCACTTGCTGTGGCGATAAATGATATTTCAAGAAAACATTTCAGACAGGAAGCCACTCAGAAACTCCATTAGATCATCAAAGTCGACATTCAAGATGGCCGCTAACGATTCGTTACAATTGGATATATATCTGCTACTATGCTTTCTATTCCAAATGTTCACCCTTTTGTTCAAATAATCATTAATTACATACTCTATAGCTTAGAGAACACTAAAGTTCATCACCGCAGTAACAAATGTTCGCTATAGGATTCTATCCTGGGCAATATGAATCCAGTTATCACTTTATACACTTTACTTCTCGAAGATTCCTTACAATAATGCCAGCCCAGTGAGGTCTTTGTTTTCCCAATAGTCTCTTCCTCTCCGGCTTTCCAACCATGATGGAATATAATGCTTGCTTTTCCACCATCCGAGCTACTTGTCCTGCCCCCTTAGTAGTCACGATTTCATTATTCTAAAGATATCGGATCAGTCGTACACTCCGTGGAGTTCTTCATTATTAAGTCTTCCTCATTTTGTAGTCATTCCGTTGTGTTTCGGCCCGTATATCTTTCTTAGGAAATGATTTTGAAACACTTGTAATTCTACTCCAACTTTCGCAACCGTAAAGTAACACCGGCAGAATAACCGTTCTGTATATTTTCAACTTCAGCTTAGATATTAATCGCGAAATTAGAAGTTGAGGACTGAATAGGAACCTGCGTTTCCTGTTTCTGAGAATTCTGTGTTGATTTGTAATGCATCGATATCACCCCCTATTAAATCTACATCATTCGGGTACAGTTCGTTCAAACCAATGAATGTTAGGCCCATTCCGTTGTCTTATATTTTTATTTTAATATGAATATTGCAGTAGTGAGGTAATTTCGTGTTACCTAAACAAAACTCTGGTAATCTTACCTGTTGCAAATTTAGTTCTTCATGTCATCCAGATGTACACTTTGACTATCCATTATGCAAATGAGCTATTGAAATTGGTTTTATTCTAAATAATTACATGTCTTCATTCGGGTATACCATCCAGTCATCTAACCTCCGTATTAGTGAGTATATGGAATCGCTTTGTGTACGAAGTATTTCTTTGGTAGTGTGTCACGGTATATTTGTCGTTACTCTGTTTCTTTTATTTTTTACCCTTGAAACCCGGAAACGAAACGTTTTTATTCCATCTTGATATAACTATTACAGTCTTAGGCATTCATATTTCGTTGTTACCTAAGACCAGACCAGATTTGTTGCTGCGCCTCATAATATAGTAATTACACATGAACTACAAGGTTTCCTTTCTCCAAATCAATCGCATTTTGAAGGTAAATATGTAATATTAATGTCACGAAGAGCAAATATGGGTAAACAAGCAGCAAATATGGGAAAGAGCATGCAGCTGAATTATCCATGATCCTGAACGATCAGCGTGAATTAGCTCGTTGACTATACCCACAAATAAATGCAATGCGTACAATGGATATGTTCCAGAATAAAATAATAATAATTTGTTATCTTGTTTTACGTGACAAACATCTTTTCTTCTTCATTATTATCACTCTAATCTCTTGTAGAGGCTACGTCCAGTATAGAACTGCCGTAACTGATTGCAACTCATGCCATATTTCTCAGCATGGTATCTATAAGTACCATATTTTTACCATATTCATTCCTAAAAGGGCGGTCCACACACAAGACCAACTCGGTATTCATCAAGGCCATTAAGCATCATTCTCCGGATGGGCTCTTGTACTCCCAATCCGCCTCTGGCAGAGGCTTCGTCCAATATAGAACTGCCGTAACAGATCCCAACTGATACCTTATTTCTAACCATGGTAACTCTAAGTACCATATTTCTAACCATGGTATCTCTAAGTACCATATTTCTCACCATGGTACCTCTAAGTATCACATTTCTAACCATGGTGTCTCTAAGTACCATATTTCTAACCATGGTGTCTCTAAGTACTATATTTCTAACGCAAAGTGTGCACAGTAGCCAATAAGCGTTGGACCAACTTTACACTGGCAATACCAAGTCAGTATCTGCAGTGGGATTATATTGGATTTAAGATTGCATACTTTGGAAAACGTTTGCCTCGATCGCATTTTCGCTCTTGACAATATCGTTTGATCCCATATGCGCAAATAGTTTATACAGATCGACATCGCTTAAATCTTTTACTGTGTACAGAAGTGGTTCTCAACCTTTTTCTGTTCGCGGCACACTATCCTTTATAGTGTTTTCCCAAGACATACTAAAGTACCAATTGACAACAATATTTTGTCACTGATACTTTATTGTGAGACATAAACAAACCAATAACTTCTCTGTAAAATAGATATGTTTTGGTTCATGAATGAAATGTTTTCAATTACTTTTAGCAGCTAAATCACAAAGCTCCAGAAGCTTCACGGCGCATCTAGCAAATCTCAGAGCACAATAAGGTGCCGCGGCACTCTTGTTGATATCCACTGGTGTAGGGTTTTGCTTTCTCAGTACTTGTAGTCGCACTGTTAGTTTGCATAATTCTTGAACCGTAGCCTTGCAAAATCTTCCAACTTTGAAGGGTATTTAGTGTTTTATCAATACACCTTTTGTTTCGAAACATTTCCTTTTTCATGGAGATTTCTGTTTTCGTGGAGCTTTCGCCATATGATCTTCTAGCAATTTATTGTGCTCATACAGAAAATGAAACGAAGGATCAATAGTAGGATCAGAGATACGGGCTGCATCTGTAAGCGAAAATCGACTGGCCGTCCTTCAGCTGAGGAAGAGACAGTGGAACGTGTTCGCGCCAGTTTTGTGCGGAGTCCACAGAAGTCTACCTACCGGGCAGCGAGGGAACTTGAAATGCCACAGAAAACTGTATGGCGAATTCTGCGGAAACATTTACAAATGAAATCCTATCGCTTGCAACTGCTACAAGCCTTAAGAGACACTGATTATGCTGCTCGAGCGTCTTTCTGTGCTGATTTTCTCACGTTAATGGAAGAGGATGGGTTCGCCGAAAGGTTACGTTACAGTGATGAAGCGGTGTTTCACCTTTCTGGGAATGTGAATAGACACAACGTAAGGATCTGGGGAACTGATAATCCCCACGCAGTTGTGGAACACCAACGCGATTCACCCAAGGTGAATGCGTTTTGTGCCATTTCCCCTGAAAAGATTTATGGACCCTTTTTCTTCCTTGAACCTACTGTGACAGGACATGTTTTTCTTGATATGCTGCAACAATGGCTCCTTCCACAGCTCGAAGAGGATAGTGCAGATTTCATTCTTCAATTGGATGGTGCCCCTCCGCATTACCATGGCAGCGTTCGGGATCATCTCAATGAGGCATTGCCACAGCGCTGGATAGGCCGTGCATCTCAGGAGGATCGAGTTTTCATTCGTTGGCCACCTCGTTCCCCCGATCTGACCCCGTGTGATTTCTTTTTGTGGGGTTTCATAAAGGATCGTGTTTACGTACCACCACTTCCAACAACATTGGGTGACCTTCGCGCCCGCATCACAGCAGCCATTGCAGAGATTGACCGTGACACACTACACAAGGTTTGGCAGGAGATAGACTATCGGCTTGATGTGTGTCGTGTTACGCGAGGTGCTCACATAGAGCACTTGTGATGTGACTGAAAAAAACTTTGAGAGTTACCCTTCTTACCACATGTATTACATTCAGATATGTTCATTATATTTCACAAAATAAATTTATGAAATCGGGTACATCATTTTGACTTACCCTGTATAGAAGAAGGCTGTGCGTCTGATACAAAAAAATCAGTGAACACATCAAGAGCATCGGTATAAAACCTTGAAGGGACACACACAATTTAACTCCTCTTCTGTTTCGCTGCTTTTTGTAAGGTTAGGATGAAGATGTCTGCTTTGGGTTATGAGAAATAAAAGATCGATTATTAATTATTCTTCAAAATTTTATATCAGAGCTACAAATATTTTTTTTTTAAATGGCAAAAGCTCCCAAAATTCTGGTCTTTACGGGGTTTCTTTCTACATTGAGCATACGTTAGAAGCACTATACCGTTTAATTTACGTCACTTGATAACGAAGCTGTAGAAAAAGGAATCTTATAATTCCTTTCAGTATAAGTCCGTCTGTCCGTTTGTGTCTAGAAATTAAATACTAAGAACCACAAGTTATAGAGAGGTGCTTGGGTCTTGGTGAAAACTTATTGGATAGACTTGCTCATATTCGTCGGAATCGTCTTGACTGGAGCAGTGGTTCGGTGTTGCCAACCAATTATCTTTGATGTAATTGTTCAAAACATTTCCGTTCCGTTAGTCCTATACGCACTAAACTTGGTCTAATCATTATTCAAGCTGCGGACGTCTATGTTCTCAAGAAAGTTCCGGTCGAAGTTGTCAGTATTGAAACCTTATTTCCTTAAAAAAAATCATTTTTTAATATTTCCTTCATTACGTCAGACGTAGCATCACCAAATTTACACAGATATTATTCAACCGATAGAAAATTACTGTCGGTGTTCTCGTCTCAAAGTACTCCATTGTCAGTGTTTCCAACCCTGTCCTAAAATATATCTTCTGAACCACAATGTATAGATACGTGGTTGAGATGTCTTTGCACAAGTCTTGGATAAACTACCTCAGAGATTATAGAACCATGTTTTCCGATGCCGCGATGCCAACCATTTTAAAATCCAATATTTATTTTGTTTTCATGTTGTTAGACTTATCTGCACCAAACTTGGCATAAATATTATTTGACACAATAGAAAAGTATTGTGGATGCCAAGGTATAAACATATGAATGTTTGTGTCTGCGATGTTATCAAGGGACCGGAGCCCTGGTGATTGTTAGTAACATCGCAGAAGTAACTTGTTTTATGTGTATATTTTAAGCTACCACAGATAGATATTCTCATAAGTAACAAAGTACTTCTCACTTGCACCGTATAATTTAATAAAATATTACTTCGTTTGTGACAAAGCTGCTCCGTATGTGGATAGAACAGGCAAGAACCTAAAGGAAATCCAGAAATTAGGTATATTTATTATAAATAGAAAGAATGTGTTTTGGTATACGTAAGTTTGTTTAACAGCGAACTGTTACAATTAGAAGCAGTTCCGTGTTGTATACAAGGCAGAGAAATGTAACCAGATCACTTTTGGTGACTCGGTGACCCGACCTGACCCGGACATGAGTCCAAACCTTGACCGGAACAATAATGTTGTTACTCGGCAGCCCGATAGTCGAATCTTGAGTGGTTTGAATCAATCAATATTGAAATTTGTGAGATTCTTTGAGAAGTGATTTTACGCAAAGAACTTTAATTTTTGAGAATTATAAAAGATTTTAATGCTTTTATCCTATTAATACTTAAGCACAAAATTATATCAGAATAGTCTCTCCTAGTGTAGTACTTGCATACCTCCGAAGATACTTTTGTTCTTTCCGGCGATATCAGAAAAATTCTATGTTATTGATACTATTACGAGCTTTTTGGGTACCTATTTTCCGTGCTCTCTGAAATAACACCCCCAACCTCACTCACCTCTGAAAGAAACACTGTTCAAACACAGAAGCGTATAATAAGGAAATAATTAAACCTCTGCTTTATCATCAGGATTGCCGTGTCAACCGGGTCACATTGATCCCGTGACGGGTTTCAACTCTGGAACAATGATAACTTGAGAAATAGTTACTCAACTCATATGCGGTTTGAATTGTATTTTGAACCGGACATTATATGATAGAAGTATGTTTACAAGGAACTAGTGACGTTCATATAATATCACGGTACTAATATAAGTCTGTAAGCCATAAAGTTGTTTATATAGTTAATTCAGAGACGTTTTGCAATATACAGTCAGCCCCATAAGTTTGTACCTCGTCGAAAAAATTACGCGCTAAATAACTTTAGAAATGGATAAACTGATTCTTGTGACTCCCAGAAAATCACTTTCCTTCCACGTAACAGGAAACCATGCTCAAATCGGGTATCACAATCAGCAAAATGTGCCACATTGTGGATGACCAATGTCCGAATTAGTGTCGGCTTTCATCAAGGAGTTGGCTAGAAGTTGGTTTGGCGTTAGCTCCCGTGAAGTCACCATTTGAGCGGGAAAAGGACGTAGGCCCAACTTATGAATTTACGGTGGCTGCCGACTTCGCGGGATATTGTAAGTGGGCCATCTTTGACTCACAGGCGATGCTTATTTGGATGGTATCATGGCGGCTTGCAGTAAGTGGCCCGACTGCTAAACTCACTCATATGCCAACGGCTACAAGTAATGCCATCTTACCACACTGTCATCTTTCAGCAATGTTCTCAATTACTACACGAGGCAGCATGGGCGACAGAACGCGAAGCAAACTTCACAAAGAAACACAAGCAGACCTCACAGCTTTATTAAAAGTGTTTCTTTCAGAGGGCTGTCGAATCAATCACCCACCTAAATAAAAACACCAAACATTGTAACAACCGTTCATTCATTGTTCTACTAGAATTAAACCCTTTGTACGAGAGCGAACAAGAAACCTTGGAAATTTACAGCAGGCAAATTTTTTCGTATGTCACTCACAATAAGTATTTTTTTTCTTGTGGCACCCACTCAAGATTTGCTTTCTGAAGCTCTAGTATTTTGTACAGATGGCTACAATGATTATGCCTACAATAAGTGAGGCTAAAGTAAAGGAAAAGTTTTTATAGGACCACAAATAAGAAGTATCCTGAAAAATGGGGAATAGTAGTGAACCCACTTGAATAAGCAGCGTGGAAATAATTTGCAGCTGTGTGTACCGGTCTCCTGGGAAATACGAATCCATCAAATTAGTGCAACTCGTGAATCATCTCATGGAAACATTCCGTGTGTCACTGAAGATCCACCTCCTGCATTCATATGTTGAGACCTTTCCAGAAAATCTGGGTAGCGTAAGTGATAAGTAGGGGACCGTTTTCATCAGGACATAAGTGAAATGGAAAGATGATACCAGGGTAGTT
Source organism: Lepisma saccharinum (assembly GCA_022664845.1). Classification (NCBI taxonomy): domain Eukaryota; kingdom Metazoa; phylum Arthropoda; class Insecta; order Zygentoma; family Lepismatidae; genus Lepisma; species Lepisma saccharinum. The sequence continues at coordinate 11,645 of JAGDQP010031326.1, forward strand.
GAAACACCTCAATGTGGGCAGAGAGTCTATAGTTTCCCGACAGGAAGAGAGAGAACTTGTATTACAAAGGCAATTCAGAGGAGTTCACTTCCAAAGGTTACATGTAATATTTCGTTATTTTCCATACATAAAATTGTTATAATTTTGCTCTATTGTGTGAAATATCCTGCTTCCTGTTATTTCATATGATTCCTTTACACTATCATAATTAAAGTACACAAGTTTCAAATATATGTAGTTACGTTGGAATTCAGGCTATATACAGTACTAAATTTTTGAGCCCCTGTATACCTAAAAGCTGAAACGTGCTACGGGATTTTGAAGGTCATTTTTTAAATCAGCGCACGCAAATTAATAAAGAACACCTAATTTTGTTTCTGATGCAGCGAAAAAGTTAACATTTGTTGCACAGTGTCAATATACCTGATTTTATCAAACTCTAAAACAATGGGTGACATTTCACTCTTTCTTCCCGATTTTTCATGGTATGGCCCTAAAGTTAAACAAACATGAAAGCATGAAATTTTGAAAGTACAAACCTTTGGTTACATATTTCATATGAAAAAACCTTATTGGCAAATATGTTGACTTCAACCGACATTTCACTTAGGTACTTCTATTATATGTGCTCATTTTCTTAAAAAAAAAAAAAACAATCTTTTGCAACACAGTTTTAACAAAAATTTTAAGATACGTACAGCACCATATGAACGTTGAGTGGGTACATGCTTCTTTAATATATAATGTCATATCAGTTGATTAACTGCACTAATTTATTAATTTATAAAATCCAGTGAATTAATAGTCATCTGCTGCTTATTAAAGCAATGCTGTATCTCTGGTAATATATTCTATGTTCTCTCAACAATACGAGGCATGAAATAGTTAATCCTATAAACAGGATAACAAATGCACCATTTAGATTCTCCATTGCTAATTTCTGCAACGAATCCTCTTGTAGTTTATATGAAAATGCAAGTAGTAACTTCTTAGGTCTGTATAGAAGACGCACTTCGCTTTCCCAGTTAGTCATAATTCCTGTATCTCTTAACCATCTTAAAATATGATTAACTTTATCAAGAATTGGTGATGCACGCTCCAAAAGAGCACACACATGAAAATTCATAACATCTTGTTTCATTATGTACAACTGTTCCAGTACATCCTCAGAAAGAAAGTCTGCGTTGGTGTAATATCAGGAGCTTTGTCTTTCTACTAATATGGACACTTCACCTTTACCTGCTAATTTATTGAACTCATCATCATTGTTAAGAACTCGATACCTAGTTTTATTTTTTTGAATATTTATATCAAGAATAGTCTCAAATAACATTGTCCAGCTTAAATCTGAGATTCCCCATTGCTTTCCCGAGTCAGCAAAGTCTTGTAAAGTGTCAATTGGTTTGGATGTAAAGGGCACTGTTAGAAATGATATCAATTTTGAGTTGTATCTGGTGTAAGAAGTATTGAGGTGAATAAATACCAAACAAGAACATGAGTAATGGATGAGTGATTGGTTCTCGAGGCCGATAAACCAACAAGAAGACCAATACAAGTAATCAGTGAATAGAGAATATCGTTGTAATGGCTCTTTGCTTTATGTGGAAATATATTTAGTTCAAGCCTGGCTACGAGATGAAGAAATAGAGCTACAAATAAGATAAACATGATAATTTCTATCCACAATAATGGATCAAAGGGCAACAATATGTACCAAAGATATGATATTCTCCTAGGTTTTTCGTTCAGAAATGTTAACCCTGCTTTGTCATATGGTTCAATCATTGAAAAATTATGGTACATGAAATCAACAAGATAGAACCCACCGACCGCAGCTTGAGAATTTCCATGGATGACTTCTCCAAAACAACCAGTAGCAGTGCCGTTCTCATAAATGTAACCTACATCACCAGTTATAACTTTATAATTCCATGTGAAATTGTGCCTTTGTGAAACTTCATTCATGAGTAAAACTTCTATACCATTGTAAGACCCATTTACAGGGAAGGAATATGGCTGGAAGTCTAGCATTGCTAGACTGAGAGATATTCCTCCCAGGTTTTCTATTCTATCTTCAGAAAGTTCAGAGTTGACAAATTCTTTGTCATTCGATATATCCAGAGGATAAAAAGAACCAGGATACAAATCGTTCTTAATTGAGAACCTACATAATTTGTAAAGGGGTTTAGCTGATTCGTTATTGGGCCTTTGGATATCCATCAAAGTAACTGATTGGGATAAACGAAGAAACTTTTCATCCAGTGATGTCCACTTAACACTATGTTCGTGTCCTACAGATACCAATAAATATTTTCTGCCTTCATTTTGTCCCGAGTGAACTAATGTATACTATAAATGTAGAGAAACTTTATAAACATTACTTGCGGTCACTACAATATTATTACAATTTGTTTGGAGCAGAGCTGTCGTAAAATAACTTTCAACATTGTCTTGAACCACTATTATGGTAATTGCTGGAAATTTAGCTTCCCAAAGGAGCTGGGTAGGAAACATATCATCACTAACATCACATATGATTGTGATACAGGCATCAGTACTAAAATATTCTAATAGGAACTTTGAGATAACATTTGTATGTTGAGGACTTCTCGAGTACGTCTCTTCCGATATTTTAAAAGAGTATGTGCACTGGAACAGAACAACAAAATCAACGATAGAGAAGAACATGGTATTTCTTTTTAATTTCTCTCTTCACAGGATTCTAAATACTGTTACCCAGGGTAAAATATTTCTTCATTTATCATTTTTAATTCTTCATTCATAATTGAAATATATTTTATTGTAACAAAACTTTGGAATTATTCACTAAATACAGATGTCCAAGCAAACGATGTCATAGTCTCTGAAATAAACAAAACAAAAATATATGTCACACAATGCTACCATATATTAGGTAATGTGGTGGTTAGTAATTTCAGAATGATAATTGGCAATCATTTCAGGTAGAAAATTATGTATTCCCATACGCAAATTAATATAATCCTAATGACTTTCAATGATTGCACAAAACTTCAAGGAATTTTTAGCTAGAATGTTAAATGTTGTTTAAGGAACACATAATATTCAAACTTACGTAAGACGATCCACTTATGTTATTCTGTACGATAAAATATAGAATCCATAAATAATAGTAGTATATAAAGGTCAGAATTTTTCCATTATTGATTGTAAAAGGGGATGTAAAACTTATATATTTAACGATAAAGTCGATGACATTTTCTTTGATGTTCTTTGACAACTCCAATTTTAAGACAGATTTAACTGTTAGGGTAAAGTCAAGTTCAGAACGAGATTAATTTACGAGGCATAGTACTCTTTCACATTTCAACGGCTTGATCAACAAAAGATAGCTGAAGCAAGTATGTTACAATTTAATTATAATCTGATAACATTGGTCTTACACCTTAATAAAACAATATTTCACTTAACGATTTTAAAATCTTGCTCTATGCGAAACACATGCTTACTATTTTTTAATTTTCAAACATTCTACACACAAAGTAGGGTTTTATATCTTAAACTAGGTTAGTGCTATAATTTTGTCGAACATATATTTAGATGTTGCATTTTACTTTCATACACAACGTTCAGATTTCTATGACGTGTATTTCATTTATTTTATGAAGAACTATTCCTTCTGTTATTTGACGCATTCAGATAACTTCCGGCTAGTTTCCATCAATTATTGTGGTCGTGAATGTTAGATTCAACAATGCAATTTATTTGGGTTATGCTGAAATCTTGGGTCAGTTTGAGTAGCTGGTGGATTAAAGTAAGGATTTCTGAGTGAATTAGTTTAGCATTGAAGGATACAGAGGATAATATATGTTTACTTGTCCCCATACAATCAATTTATTTAAAGCATTTATTTATTCTTAAACATGCATTAGAAGCTTGGAAATGTCGCCTCCATAACGGCTCTTCTTTTTGGTTTTATGATAGTTATCATTCCAACAGGTGATGTTTTAATTTTTACTTTCGGAGGTGTTAGTTTGTAAAAGGTTTCCTTTTTAGAAAATAATAGGATAAAGAAAGTCTAAGGTACTTGCACTTTCCTGTATAAAACTTGTATATATATATATATATATATATATATATATATATATAAACTTGGATATAACTTTATCTAAGCTTGGTTTCTTGATATTAGCAGTTAGATAATAGGAAACATCTCTTAAGTTAATTAAAGATATTCTCAAATGTTATGTTTGATCCTAAGACATTACGTACATTTAGAAAAAACATTAGTTCCATTAAAACCGTTAGCTTTAACGGATTCAGCGGTTTTCTCTTCACTGCCTGATAACGGCCTCATCCTTTTCTTTCAACATATCTCGGACTGCTGCTGTCCTCATCCTTGTAGCTCCCGAAAAACGCTTGATTACATCTACTCATTTTCCAGCTAGAGGTCGTTTCGGTCGCATTCTAGGAATCCAATGTAGTACATTCGTCAGCCATTTTCCATCTGTTCGTCTAGCTATGTGACCAGTCCATCTCCACTTCATCGTCTTCGCAGTCTTGACTGTATCTAAACGCTTGTTTGTGAACAAATCCGTTCCTTTCTCTTCCTGTTCCTTTTAGTTATTCATAGCATGCATCTCTCCATTGCTCCTTGCGCAACTGTTAATCTTTGGCTGGTTTTGCGCATTTAGTATCCAAGTTTCACAGTCGTACATCTAGTATTATCACACTAATCACATCACACTAGTATTATCAGTATACTAAGCGTAAAAAAATGTTTAATGTGTTTTCCGTAGACGGCATTGGTCTTCCATTAGATAACCTTAAATCAGAATAACTCTCCATTTACTGGCCATCATGTAGCTAGGGATAAACTAACACCAAAAACTCGACATACTAAGAGGAGATGAACCACTTTCAGATTCGTTTTGTGCCATGGTAACTCTGTAGTAGGACGCTCAGCTCTGGTATATGGGATCCGCGGTTCGATCCTGGATCGTGTAATGTGGGTTTGTGCCGGTATTCTCGGAGTCATCCCGTTTCTTTCCACTTTTTTCATTACGCCAATTCTCCCATCATGATCCAACAAATATCATATTGAAAGCGAATTATCCTTAGTACTTTCTATGGCTATTTCTGTAAAATAGCATTTTTTATTGGTCATTCTCAAAAATGGCAATTTTCATTGATAATTAAAGAGAGTTTGTGCCTATTGTATTTTATTTTTTGTATCTGTATTAAGCATTATTTTCAACAGTTACAGCTGGCGTTCGAATCAGTGAGCAGTGACAAGACTAAAATTGTTTTCGGTGACCTATACTAAGATCACTGGCGAGAGAAACTGGTCTGTCCCCCTTCATTAACCCTATTAGCACATAAACGTTGAGAAACGGTGAATTCAATGTTAGTCTTGATACGTAACTTTAACGTTGTATATACCGAAATGTTCGCCTGTTTAATGGTTTATCCGAAGTTTAGAATCAACATAGTTTTCATGGTCAAGAACTGGAGTATTTTGGAAAAGGTTTTGTAAAGTATTTTCTCAACCTTTCAACGGCTCAAAGCCATCCTTCTCGTTACACTAAAAGAGCGCATTAAACTTCATGACGAAAAAGTACTCACCACAGTTTCTGTTTTCATCCATTTCTTTCACGTTGATATATTGATTTTGTTTGCAAATTCTCTACCTGCATTTGTCGTTGGTAGTTTGTCGTTCTAACCGCTCCTCCACGAGGAACCCTAATACTCATTAATATTTTAGTATTTCTTTTATGTTACGAACACTCACAATTTGGGTGGATGTGTGGAAGACTCGTGGCTGGGTGGCTAGCGTCACGAGTTACTTCTCACTGCAAACGTGAGGAAAATTTACAAACCATAGCGCTCTCTTTTGGTCAAATTCAAATCGTGGTTTTAAGCCGTTGAACAGCTGGGCAACTACAACGTTACCTACAAGTTGCTCATCGTCTACCTCTTGCTGTTGAAGACTTCATTGATTCTAAATGTTGAAAACCCCGTTGAACATGCGAACATTTAAGTACATATTCAACGTTAAAATTACGTAAGAGGACTAAAGTTGAATCCACCGTTTTTTAAAGTTGTGCTATGGGGGGAGGTGGGCATCAGGGGGATCGTCGTCTAAAGCTATCATAATAGTTAGATCATAGATCTTTTTTATTAGTACCATTTTCAATTCTCTTAGACCCTCTTGGACCTGGACCTTTATTTCCGTATTAGAGTACTCTCATTAAGTTTTCTGTGCTGACAGCTACTTAGCAATGAAAAGGGCCGTGGCCCTAAAATGATGCGTAATACTCGAGGTAATAAAAACAAGAACGGCAGGTTGGTTACCGACACGCCTTCTCAGTGTGTTCTCACGATTGTGTTCGCGAACGACCATCAATAAAGTTCACTTGCTACGGGCCCCAGATTGCATTACACCACCACTGATCCCTGAAGTAATACAATAGCTGGGAAATGATAGTAGGTTTTCAGTTTATTTGAAGTTCGAATGTTGGGATAATAGCTTTTTAACCTTCGTATTTTGTTGGGGAAAGAATGAAAAAGATTAGTTTCCAGGTTAACAAAAAGATAATTAAATAACGGCTCTTTCCGGGGAATCGTAAAAATAATTTAACGAACCTTCGATTGAAAATTGCTTGCTTATAGCAGACACGTATCTAGAAGTTAATTTCTAGGAGAACCAACGCCTCGTGGGGAGGGTCTGAGATCTGTCTGTGGGTGAAATTATCCTAAAATGCATATAATTTTGCCTAACATTGTAGTCATTTTACCAAAAATATCCGAATTTCGGGGAGGATCCGGACTCCGGACCCGCCCCCTAAATTATTCGTGGTTCACGTGGTCTGAAAATGAATCTACACGGACTTATTCCTTAACATGTCAAATGTTTGGGAACCGCTGCCCCAAATTAACAGGCAAGATTGCGATCACGCTGAGAGTTTTATCAACCATCCAACAAACATTTCAAGAAGTCTTTTACTATCTATTAATTAAGAATATTTTAGGGAAGGTTGTCAGCAAACCTACACGATAAAATATATAGTTTTTGTAAATTAATTAAAACAATTTATTAACATCTGTCCTGATTGCAGTGTATGCATTCTTAAATTCGAAATAAAATTAATTACCCTCCTCATGTAGTTCATTAAGTTACTAGCAGGGGTTGGTCATTAGTAAATTACAAACTTGAAACCATGTCTCTTTTGACATTCATTTATAACAGTTTGGGTTTGCGGAACCGAAGTTGAGCCACATCATTTAAGAAATAACAAATGTGGCTACACAATTAAAATATAATTCATACTCATCCACATCGTTAATAATTCCTTTCTTCAAGTATTTAATTTATTAACAAAACCTAGAATTAAATGTACCCTTTCGGTTACAAAAATCACTTTGCGGGGAAAAACGAGGGAACTTTACAACTTGGTACGATTTTGGGACTTTGAATTCATCTACGCAACATTTTATTTTATTGTATATCACCCTTGCTTGACTACATATCAGGACACTATCTTTCACACAAATACGTTACGCAATTCTGTTTATCATTACAAGTCAGAGAATTTATACGATGTTTCAATATATCTATCTCTGAAAATAGAAATGTCAGCTATAGACATGCGATAATATTTTTGTTCATAGCTGTATATGGCAAATAAAATCCAAAAACCGTATTTTTAGTTGGAATGTGCCACTTCCTGCGACGATAGATTATATTTGAAGAAAACTTTTCAGACAGGGAGCCATTTGAAAATTCCCTTAGAACATCAAGGTCGTCATTCAAGATGGCCGCTAACGATTCTTTAGAATTGGATATGTCTATGCTATTAGGTTTTCTATTTCAAATTTTATCTTTTTTGTTCAAAATATAATTAATTACGTACTCTATACCTTAGAGAACATTCAAGTTCATCCCCGCAGTAACAAATGTCCGCTATAGGATTCTATCCTGGGCAATATGAATCCAGTTTTCACCTTAAACACTTTACTTCTCGAAGATTCCTTACAATAATACCAGCCCAGTGACGTCTCGGTTTACCCAATAGTCTCTTCCTCTCCGGATTTCCAACCACGATGGAATATAATGCTCGCTTTTCCCCATATCCGAGCTACTTGTCCTGCCCCCATTAGTAGTCGCGATTTCACTATTCTAAAGATATCGCATGAGTCGTAAAGTCCGTAGAGTTCTTCAATATGACGTCTTCTCCATTTTCTAGTCATTTCGTTCCGTTTATCTGATTTTGAAACACTTGTAATTCTAGTGTTGTACTCCAACTTTTGCAACCGTAAAGTATCACCGGGAGAATAATCGTCCTGTATATTTTCAACTTCAGTTTATATATTAATCGCGAAATTAGAAGTTGAGGACTGAATAGGAACATGCGTTGCCCGATACTGAGAACTCTGTGTTAATTTCTAATGCATCGATATCACCCCCTATTAAATCTACATCATTCGCGTACAGTTGATTCAAGTAAATGAATGTTAGTCCCTTTCCGTTGCCTTATATTTTTATTTTAATAATAATATTGCAGTATTAACGATATTAAGTGTTACCTAAACAAAATTCTGGTCCGAACTTCTTCATTTCGTGTATACCATCCAGCCATCTAGTCTCCGTACTACTGAGTATGTGAAATCACTTTGTGTACGATTGGTTGATATGGCAACATTGGCCTCAATTCGTGGAAACAGTAAACAAGGAGGAACTGCTATTAACGTAGTATCGCTTTATATTATCTTCCTAATTAGGGCATTTAATATGCAAAAGAGTTCGTAACAGCAATAAAATGAAATAAGCAAGAATAGTAAAGACATGTTCGAGCCACACCTAGTAATTTCCCCATATACTCAAACACATGACAAGAACATACACATACAAACATAGACAAACACATACAAAATTCAATCAATCACCTGACCTTGGCGCGGCCGATAGGATAACGCGAGCGCTATATTTTAACGTAGGCATGAGTACGGTAATTTATTGTAATGAAAAATTCCTTCTCCGAAAAATTACCGATTATGGTATTCCACAGGTTTCGAAAATAATAATCGAGAGATAGGGCTCGAAGACGTATTGTACGTTCAGGTAACATCATTCGCAAATAATATACTAGAGCTTCTGCCACCGTCAATTGAATTGAGATGCCCGAAGCCCACTTTGCCAAAAGCTGTAGCTTCAGTCCTTAGAAGCTCATCGGTTCTTTTAGATCGTTAATAACAATTCACTCAATCATGGTTCAACTATAACAAAAGGGATACTATAAATGTATTTCGCTTACTGTTAAACAATAATTGGCACAGTAATTATATAGTAAGAAGATTACTAATCAGATATATTCTCGCACAACGTAGCGACTTTTAAAATTTTCGGTTAAAAATGTATATGTAGAAACCTTGCAAAGTTATATTTAAACCCTGATTTTCGCTTAATATTCCCAGACTGATAACAGTGAAAGAATCACTAAGAGTCGCTCTCATTAGTATATAATTATATTAACAGGATGTTTGAAATTCGGTTCAATTATATTGTTAATAATTTCTGAGAAAAAAGATCAAGACAAGTCTTAACAAACAGGTACAAATTGTACTATTTTCGAAATAATTCGAAAATGAAGTTTATCAAACACGAGAAACAGAATAACATACACGTGTAAAGTTTTGTGTTAAATATTAAGTACTTCGTTAGTAGAGATCATTTCACAGGTTTTGATATTGTCTCGTAAATTCAACAGCATGAATCTGACAAGGGACCATAATGATTTTGTGTATTTAATTTCTGAAAATGTTTAGTACCTTACTATAGGGCATCCAAAGAACTACAGGAAACAGAGATGTTTGTCTGCTGAACCTTAATAGAGACGGAGATATATCACTTCAAAGTTAGAAGAAAAGTCTGCACTCGGGCACCACAAATCTTTCAACACTTTATATTTTCTTCCATTGTAAACTCATAGTTGTTCTTGTACGGATAATATTTCTTGGATGTTCCGGTTAAATGCTGAAGCTCCTAAAATACTTATTGTTTTATTCATTGTGGCTTTTTCAATGTAAATTAATATCTATTCGTTTATTTCCTTTTATTTCTTATATACATGTGTTCTTTATTATTTTGTTCATTATGTGTATGTACAGTGTTTGTGTAGTGTATGCGTATGTTTCTTCATGTTTTTATTTTATTGATGTTTTGCTACCAGGTTTGAGTTGACGCATTTTTGTTATATATTTTGACTTCCTATAATCACTAGGATTTTGTAATAGTAGTTTTCTTTATTTTTATTTTGTCTATGTATTTATTTTCCTTTCAATGCATTCTTCGGACAGGGGTTAGGTGGTCGAGCAGCTGTAGG
>JAGDQP010031327.1:0-22005 GCA_022664845.1 Lepisma saccharinum
TTGTTTCAATATTCTCATTTGTGACACTTCTGGTTTCATACTCATTACATAACTTGTTCAGTTTTGTTTGTTTTGTCCTAATACACATCAATACATTTTTAAATTATGATCTGTTGAGTGGCAATACATCAAAATGTGCTTACATTATTCTTGAACGTCCCCTTGGCATTGGTATATGCGCTCTTGTATTCCGCCTTCATACAATTTTAATTTTCACTGTTCCAAATTTTGCGTGTTTCCGAAAATAGCATTTAGAGAATGGTCACTTTAGCGTTAGGAAGTTTTTAATGTGTATCTAATACGATATAATATGCTTTCCTCCTTAAAATTAAATAATAATAATAAATGTAAAAAATCGCAACACAAGAGAATTTCATGTACATCATGCGCATCCTGTCATACCTTGCTTACATAGTCTTATATCACTGAGTAAAGGTTAAAAAAATGTGCTCACAAAAAAAAAGCACTATTTGTTTACATTCTTCAGTATTCTCCCATCTATTCGTTTATCTCCTTCATATCCCTGGGAGACCCTTTCACTTTTCTTTCTCTTGCCCTTTTACTTTGGCCTTCATGTTTATTCTACTTCTTTCCTGTTTCCTTTTCTCTTCGTTTTTCTGTCGTCTTTTCTACTTCACAATTTCTTTCCTTGTGCTGCTACGTGGAAAAACTGTATGTTTGGTTATATTTCGTTACCAAATATAGAGTTTCTCCACGTAGTCCTTTTGTTTCAGTATCTGGTAACACATTCCATGTCGCAATACACTGTGGCAAGTGGGAACATTATACCTACCTTGTTTCCGTTCAGAACTGCCATTTTTGATGCCACCAGCATTGACCACGGACAAAGGACAACTCGTTGGACGGTTTATTTATTTATTAGAAGTTGGCACGGATACAACAAACGCCATTTTACACCGTTCTTGTAATAAACAATAACAATAATAAAAATAATATAACAACAAACACTTATGCAATAGGATTTTTTTTTTTCATTCATTCATTCTAGATTCATATAACAAGCCTTTAGAAATTTACATTTACTGAAGGAGAAATCTGGTGGCAAAGGAAGAGTATTGTAATAATGTGATAATCTATATACAAGAGATCGCTGGAGCAAACACAATCTCGTATAATCCCGCAGATTTTTTTTTTACCCCTTTCTTACCTGATGAAGCCAATATATAATTTGGCGAAACTAGTATGTTTACTATCGCCATATTCGTGTGCGATATGATGGAAGCGAGGAAGGTGAGTTTAAGCACAAGCAAGATGATAGCACAAGCTTAGTGCAGCCTCCAGAAACTTCGGGGGACTTTTAATTTTGCCGGTGCCCTTCGTGCTTTAAAAATAAACGCGTGTGTCTCCAATAGGGACTAGTACAGGCGCGCTTCAGGCTTCAAATTGATCAATCGAATGTCAAATGTACTGAGTGCATCTAGTACAAAACATTACTGTAAAGAAATGGGTGTTCTGTGTTAAATTACTTGTCTTCATTGTGTGTGTGCCACCAGTTTTATTTTGACCCTGTTGATCTGCGATGGTGTATATTCGTCGAGCTTCAGCTGAACTAGCCAACTCTGTTGCTGTCGGAAGGAAACAAGTTCCATTTGCAAACCATGCAGTACGGATATGCAGAAAAGTTCCTCAGCTGAAAATATCCTCAAGAAGTGGAGTGTCTGTGCTTTCGATTGTAGTTGCAACGGCTGACTCCAAAGAAGCCCGAAAAATGCATTACATTCTCAGAATTTGATCGTATCGACTGATAGAGCACCCGACCGTCAGGCACGAGATTCGACTTCATTCTCCGCTAGGCCAACGACACTTTATTCTTCGTATTGTAACGTCCTCGAGTACTCCCAGATTACTCTATATTAATTACTGCTCAGGCTTCTGGCGTAGGAATTTAAGCTGAAGCAAAATTTAGAGTAGTTGGAAACGACAACTCAAACAAAATAAAATGTATGTATGTAGTTTAGTTTCCCTATCTAAAGAGGTACTCCGTGTATTATTATTATTATTTCCATTACTCATCTTCTATCTGTGCTTGTCATTTTCAGAGTAATTGTTGTAGCGAACATTGAAGAGAAGTATTCCTATATTGAACAGGATGTAGATGTTGATCAAGGTCCAGCTTCAATAATTACTCACCAACTGCTCGAGGATGTTGAAAAAACTGAATGGGAAACAGAAAAGACACGAATTGAAGATAAGTAAGTAATTATTGGTGTTCAAAAAAATTACATAACGGCGCGGGAAAGTATTTCAAATTATATTCACCTACTTAGTGTGAAAAGTAGGCTACGTTGATTTTCAGGACGTGCCATACATTAATTATATAATTCCTCGATACTGTATCTTGTGGCTTAATCTTGATGCATATATCAATACTCAGATGTAAAAGTAGAGAAAATTGTATTCGCTAGAGCTATCTAACGGCAAGGTTTAAAATCACGTGCTCCTTAGCGCAGACGAAAATAGGTAGCTTTTGTAAGTCTATGTTATTTAGTCTATGGTTTTATTGTGAGGCGGGACTTGGAAATGATATTTAGTTCTGGTATTATGTTCATATTTGTCAGAAGGAGTGTCTCTAATATGTATAACGAAGGAAATGTAAGAATATTTAAGTCTACTGATTAGTACTCTTCAAGGAGCCTAATATGATGTATTCGTAATCATAGACTAAATAATAAGATAGACTTATCCCTCCTACTTATTTTCGGCTTCACTAAGGACCATGTGATTTTAAATCCTTACACCAGATGACTCTAGCGACAACTTTCAGTCGCTGGTTCTTTCCAGCAGTATCCATTACAGCCACCAAAGGACAGGGTTCAAAATCACGTTTCTTAAGCAAAACCCCATAAATTTTAGAGCAGACGAGTTAGCCGCATTAAAATTGAATTGAACTTTATTACTTTCAAAATAGCCGTAGTAGTATTATCAGCTTACTATGCACTGTTCCATAGAAAAATCCGATATGGCATAGCCTTGTGGGATTCATGTACATTATTAAAAAAAGAAGTCCAAAAGAAAGTAATTAGAATAATTACGAATATGTCATGTTATGTTTCTAAATATTCTAAATAGAGACCTAATTATTCTTGCACTCTCTTTATTATGGCACTTCTTCTGGTCCTTTACACTGTGGAAGAACACTTAAAAACTGATCTGAATATACCTTCCTATGTAAAGGGCAAAATTTGTATCTTTTGTTTGCGTGTATATATATTATGTATATATATATGAGCTCCTGCGTAGCCTAGTCGGTAGCGCGCTCGACTTCAGTGCGAGCGGTCCCGGGTTCGATTCCCGGTGGGGGCTCAAAAATTTCGGTGTTGACCCAGCATCGTGAGGACAATTGGGGAGCTGCTGTGAATAAAATACAGTGGCGATCACAGTGAGAGCTTGGGCTCTCCTCTCCCAACCCGTCTGGTCAACGTGGGAGCAGTAGACCAACTCCTCCCTTCGGGGAGAGGCCTCATCCACTAGTGGATTGAATATGGCTGTGATTTACTATTATATATATACGTATATATATGTATATGTATATTGTTTTATTGGAAGTCGCAAGTAAACTATGTACGGGTAAACAATGGCATATCCTTTCCAGGTAAATTCTAGAATATGTTGTCTCTTCTCTTTTGGATATGATTTAATGTAAATAAGTAATTCATGTTGTAGTAATCAAAGGAGTATGTCTATATCTGTAAACAGAAATTGACATGTTCTATACCATATGACAATAGCAAATGTATTGACTTGTGAACTCGATAAAATTCAATTGCCAGGGATGAGAGGCGGCGATTACCGGTTAGAATTGGGGTGGGGGCAAGTTAGCCTTTGAAAAATATTTGTATCAGGGAAAAGATGTTTGATGGACATTTAAATCGAGTTTTTAAAAGTAGGATTGCGTAAATAGCAGGATATTCTTGTACACTATTTTTAATACAGTACCTTATAATTTGTTTACTATTCTGTGTTATTTTCAAATCAACAACAAACTCAGAATAGGAAACGTTTATGTCAAAAGACATCAATACAATCCTGCATGAGTAGATGCTGATAGTTATATATTTTAAAAGAAACGGGATATACAAAAACAAAAAAAAAAAAAAATGACAGGATAATGCTAATACAGAATTCCACTGAAAACAATACTAGCCAACATGTTACCTTCCTTTACACAAATGATCTATATATGGTAACGTTGAAAAATGTATCGGTAAGTCGGTCACTGCAGCGATTGGGAATCGAACCCGGGTTCCTAGTAGCATGCCAGAAGACAGCTGTTTTACCATTGAACAATCGCCGCAACGAGCAACTTCTCTCCAGATTTGATATTCCTCTTAGCTCAGTTGAACCACCCAATCACTGCTGATATACAATGACAAGCCCCTCCCCTTCTTATGAAGATTCCAATTCTTCGCTGAAACGAATTGCACACGGGTTATACCATGGTCATGGGTGGGTTATTCACGTGTTTTTTTTTTCGCCCGGAAATCAAATATTTCAAACAATGCAAAATTTATTTTGCTAGTGTGTGGCTTATTGAAAAGGGCAATGTTAGTATTGTCAGCAGCCCATGATTCATTATTTATTTTGGTTTAGGTTCGAAAATTTTAATCAAGATTTCCGTCACCGGTGGAATATAAAATTTCTCACCCGTGACGGAAATCCAGGAATTCATATTTTCGAACCTAAGCAAAATAAATCTCGGTCTAGAAAGTCCCTAATACGCCTGTTCGGGGCTAGGTGGCGCACAGAGCTGACCACACCGCCGTCACTCAGGTGGACGCAGTTCCGCCAAGCGCAGACAGATGTCGTTGGGTCAGGCTCAGGACCTATCTGTCTGAAACGCCGGTGGTTATTATTATAACCAAAATTAATAATGAATCATTGACTACTGACAGTACTAACATTGCACTTCTCAATCAGTCAGAGACTAGCAACATTGATTTCGTATTGTGTGAAATATTTGATTTTCAAGCGGAAAAAAATGTTGTCAAAATGCTCCACCCGTGACCATAAAATAGCCTATATATACTTTGATATCACATGCCATATTCAACCAATTTTCATATGCTTTTACAAAATGACTGTTCCTCCACTCGTCAGTTCGGAACTCCTTTATTGTTAGAACCAGGTGCCAAGAGTGATTCACATTTAAAATTTTCCGCTATTATTGTGTGACATCGTTCTGGAAAATGGAAAAAATCATATACTTTATTAATTTCAATTTTGGGCTCATAATTTGTGTTAGATTTAGAACAATATTTAAGAATATTGAAACATCCAGCTATGCATGAGACGAGTCGCTTAGAACCAGCAATACTTAATTTCAGAGAAATAGAATGATCTCAATCTCCCATTGCCATTTATCATGTAAAATTCAATGAGACAAGGTTGTATAAAATAACACAGCTGGTATGTATGGCATCTATAGTTACTGAAGGACAAGGGAATATCGGAAGAGAAGCAAGGTCAAAATAAACTCCCATCCGAAAAGTATACACGGATGTTAATGTGAAGTAAGAACTAACAATGTCACAGTCCCAGAGGAATACTTCAAACATTATTTAAACATTCAAGGAATATGACGTAATCCAAAAATTCCTGATAAACCACACAAGCATTTGTCTTGTGCGAAGACCCATTTTTACCCTTCCCGTAAGTCTGAGAAATCAAGGACTTTCAGACTTCCAACATACTAAAGTTAAGAATTATTCCGCAGTCCCATCCTTGACAATTTCCCATCTTGAGAAGGATACAAAATTCAGAAATTTTAAAACTCATCTCCACATAGGCTCTAGATGACAGTTGCGGGTGTTTATTCACCAAGAGACGAACTGCCGTAGCTCCGTTGTTTAGTTACGATTAGTGAAGAAGCCTTCGTTGGCAGTAGCCTCTTTATAAACAGTTACAGTGATTTATTAGAACTATACAAACTATCACCCATTTGAGTCAGAATATAGACTTTATAATAACTGCGATTTGGCAAAGTCTTCGTTGACGAATCAACAAATAGAAACTTTCAGTGAATTTGGTGACGTGCTTTAGTGTCGCAGCATCTTGCCCTCTTCTCTTATAAAAGCATCTTTGGCAGCAATATTTGAGCAATGGCCAGGTGAGTTGAAAGTATCTGTAAATCGACATCTTTGTTTGTATTTTGGATAATTCTGTTGAGATGGAGATCATTACGCTGTGTTTGAATGTTAACTAGATAATGTGTGTTTGCAATTTATCTGATTCTAGCGACGCGTTATTTACGTAGCTGGGTAGTTCATACTGCCTGAATTTTGAATGCTATTGAAATAAATTGTCATGATCCTAAGTAATTGAAACTAGATTAAAGTTCCTCTAACATCAGTTTCGCCACCCCAGGTAGAACATTCTGTACCGATTGAGTCCCCACTTCCATTTTGTACCTCTCTAGTAAAGAAACAGTGGTCACACATATTGGTTTCACAGTTGAATGCGTTTTTCAATATCTCGATAGTTTTTTAGACAAGGACGGACAACAAGTAGCCAGTTTGGCTTCGCGTTCGATTGATCCTAGGATTGATTCCAGTGACCAGCTATCCTAACTGAGGATTTTCATAATTTTCCCTCAGTCACACCAGGAAAATGCTGGGTTGGTACCTTTCAACTAGCCATTGGCCGATTCCTCCCCATATCCTTTCCCATACCCTATCTCGATCTGAGCCAATGATGTCTAAATGCTATGAATAACAATTAACATTCAACAAATGGCCAATAAAAAATGAAGAGTACAGGGGAAAGAGGAGATGACCATTAAAATAAGTGAGGCATAACTCAGTCGGGGGACTGGGCTTTTAAGCTACCGCCAGGATTCAGCAGCGAACATCCTATTTGCATGATTAATGTTCCGTTGGAAAACTTGCTGCGAGATCATTCCAACGACACTTCAATCACCTTCCTACGTCTAGGAGTTCCCGAGAAAACGTCTCCCTTCTCATATTTCGGGACCCGCTCCTGTGGTCTGGATTGTCCATACGTCTTTGAACTGGCCTCGCGAAAACCTTTCCAATCAGACTTCGAACACCTTACTAGCCGTAGTAGTTCGTGAGTTGAAAGTTTTCCCCAGAACTCGGAACACGGTCCTGCGATCTGAATGAATAATACGGATTTGAACTCGTTTCGCCAAGACCTTTCCTATATGATCTCAGCCACCTTCCTGCCCTACTAGTTAATTCCTAAGTTATACATTGCCCTACACCTTCGAAACCGCCCCCGCAATGTGTGTGATCTATACGGGTTTGAACTCGTCTCGGCGAGATCTTTCCAACGGCACCTCAACCACCGTCCTAGCTCTAATACTTCCAGAGTTGAACGTTCGACAGACAGACGGACAAAGCTGTTCTATAAGACTACACAACAGTTACTGCTGAAGCCTAAAAATAGATGTGAAACTCCTAGGAAGTTTACGATTCAAAGGCACAAGTTGTAACGGTTTTTAGAATATTAAATACAAGGGAACAAATCGGAAAATTAGACTTTAAAATGCGTATTACGAGAAATCCCATTTCCTAGATATCCCCCATTTTCCCCGTGTACTTTCCAAATATCAAGTTTTCCAATCACGAACTTTAATTTGTGATAGTTCAATTTATAGAATTTTGCAAAATTTTGTAGAATTTCATAATATGGCACGCTACTTACAGAAGCTCCTAATAAATGAAGTTGATTTTGTAGTATGGTTTGTGGGCGACAAACTACTGGACAATGGGGATAGAATTCTCCCCCTTCCTTTTACGCTCTTCAGTGCGTAACTCCTGTATTCCATTTCCACTAGTCAAATGCTTGAGAAAAAGTAGGGGGTTCCCCCCACGCCCCCCCTAATCGCCGCCCATGCTAAGGATCATACCATTGCAATCGGGTTATGTTTATGTGCAATAATACATAGAGACGCCATACTGGCAAGAATTTTAACGTCAGGAGGTTACTTTGTAAATATTTCCATCAATTATACAAAAACAATATATAGTTCACAATATTATACTATTCCAGTATTGTTTCATGCTTTTGCTGCAATGTGCTTTAAAAATATACATGCATATGTTTTGTCACCCATGTATAATTATACATTTCATAAGCCTATGTTTAACAACATTAGTACATTTTGAAGTTTATCAACACAGAATTGCGAGGTTAACATGTTCAACCCACAAAGCCAATCTAAATAACTTTTGAGTTCTCAGTATCTGGCAACGCTGTGAACAGATATAACCGAAACATTGCAAAATGCTTGTGACAGCGTAGAAATCATATCGGGTCTTTTATATGCTTTTATATATTTAAACGTAGTGTAGCGCATTTGCGCCAACAAATGTGCTAGTTTGTGTAGTTTGACGCGTATGTATTCTCATTGTCTCGTTGTCAAAGTTCGCAGTAGCAAAGAAACGACCGATGACTTCTCCGTTTGAAAACAGTCCTAATCAACATGTACACGAATAGAAATGTGGCCTATTGTAGACCCACCATTAATGCTCGAAAGTAATGAATACTAGACGTATGTAATTCGTAATTTTCGCCATTATGCTGTAGTAGAACATAACAGTTAATCAAAGTTAGATTTAGAAGGTTTAGTTCTTTAATTTGCTTCATATCGCACTAGTAACATAAAACATATGTATATTACTACTCATACATCTTTATATCTGTGTAAAACTGCTTTTCGAAGTGCATATTGAAATTATATATTTGAAAGATACTTGCACTATTTGTTTCAGGTAATAAAAGCAACCAGAAATATCCGTTCCCCAAATAGAAGAGAATGCTTTTGTCGACAGTGTTTTTAAATTTTCTTCACTAATTTACTATTTCACGCGTTTATTTGTTTACTGTTGGTTTAAAGTCTTTTTTTTAAGTACTATTGGGTTCTCAAAGCGTCCAGTTATTTATTTTATTAGTATGAAATATGTGACGTTAATTAAATTGTCCCTAATCTATCGTATCTCCGGTGGATACGTACGTTGCTTCCGTCATCGTCTTGCTATCAAGGGTCCGGCGTTTTATTCCTGATGGGGCCACAAGCAGTATGGTGTCCACTTAAAACTTAGGTCTCCCTTAGGACAGACAATGGGATGGGCGTATGCTATAGAGCTGATACCGCCCATACAATTAATTTTATCTTACCACAGTCTGTTCCCTTGTCCAGGGATCTCCGGATCTGATGTCCCAAGACGAAACACCCACCATCATAATCATACTTATTTACAGACAATTTTGTCGGGGTATATACGCTTGTTTTTATTTCACCGCATGTGATGGGGTACAGCAGGGGATCCACGATAAACTAACATCGGCTTCAAGGTGTACGCTATTTGGAAAAGTTTGAGAACTGCGGATCTAGAGCTTAATGTATTACTTTAATGCAAAAATCAACTTTTGTATTAGCTTTAGTTATTATTTGAGAAACATGATTGTTCATTGTTTAGTTTTTAGGGATAATTCTTTACTAGAAAACATCTATTAGTATAGAGCAGTGATTCTCAACCAGGTGGCCGAGGCACACCTGTTGAAACGTCGTGAGTTGTTAAGTGTGCCGCAAATCTTCTGAGACTGATGTTGCTGGATAAATTCACTCAAATAATTCCACTCAATATTTATTTTGTAAAAAGTTTAGTGCGCGCAAGACCGAGTTACTACCCCTTCGTGACAGGTCATATGATGAATCCGAGTGAAATACGTTGAGAACTACTGATATAGAATAAGAAAATATACTCGGATGAATACCATTCACAATATCCTACTTGTAAGAATGTTTTCATGCACTGAATGTAAAAACCTTTAATTTTACAGTTTAGGAAAACCTTTAAAAACATCCTGGATTTTTTTACTAGGGCTTAGTTGTGCGTACCAATCTAGCTCGAATGGACTCAAACCTCACTCATACACACTATAATGACTGTGGTACTTGCTGATTTCGCTATTATATCATGAAAGATATCTTAAATCGAGGCTAGGTCGCCTCTGTCCCCGTTCATTTATCCACGGATTAGGTGACGGCCTGCAGGGTTAAAGACCATACAAAGCATCTTATCTACAATTTGATAAGCCAAGAGTAACGTTTGATTTTGAATTTTATTTACGGCCACTTTCACTCATGCCGAATCAGTGGCGTATCCAGAGAGGGGGCGTGGGGGGTACCCTATTTTCAAAGGAAAGTTCTTTTAGAGTATTATTTCAATAATTTATCTACGTGAAGGTTTCCTGACAAATCTAATTCATCAATAAATATCCATTTTTAGTGATTCCGGTGTTATAAATCATTTGTTAAAATTTAGCAGCCTGAGGCGAAATATAATAAATCTATACTTAAAAATTCACTTAGCCGGAAAATATCGAAAATGCCCCGCGGGAATTCCACCTACGCCCCCTCATTACGAAAATCCTGGATCCACTACTGGGCTGAGTAATGTACGTGATAATGTTGACTCACGTTGAGTATTCATTTCCTGTATTTTGTTGTTTGCAGATACATGAACAGACTGGGGATAGATATTGGAAAGACTAAAATACTCGTGTACTCAATTCCAGTAGAAAGGAAGTTCTCTTCCTCATTGGCTGCTGTGGGTCAGGTGAGTAGTCCAAGCATTTCTGTGTTAGTGTCTAAAACAATGTATTACTACATGTAGGTATAATCAATCAGAAGTAGTTTGTTCAGTGTGAAGGAAGTAGGAAATTATTAAATGTCTTTCTTAAAATGAGCAAGGTGCTCCACAAATTATAAAGGTACTTTGGTCCTTAATAATTGGAATGTTAGTTCTTTCATATATAATGATATACATTGTGCAGGAAACGAGAAAAAACATTATTGTCATGCCTTGTACGCCACAGGCCATTATTGCATATTTAACATTCGAAAAGAGAAACATAATTTTGAACTAAAAGGCAAGCCCTTCCTTAGTTGTTAAAGCGTGGAAAAGGACATTAGGAAAATAGGATGGGTAGTCACAGATTGCTGAGGTAAAGCAATAATTAAAATAATGGAATGTGTAAGCCGAAACGACGGTAGGTAGCCATCTTGAGTAGGTGATGTATCAATTAAAGAAGTGGAGGATTGTGTTAGCAAAATGTGGTAGAAGGAATCAGATTAAAACTCACCTGTGTACATCCAATGTGATAAATGTCCACATGTAGGTACTGATCGAAGCGGGTTAGAAAAGGTAAAGGAACCGTTGCACAAGTGGGCTAGAAAAGGTAAGGCAATCCGCGATTACCTATTGTAAGTAAAGGCAATGAACTCCCATTAATGAAAAGGTAGGGGGTACGCCAAATCGAAAATGAAAAATGTAAGGCTACGGCGTGCTCCTTTTCCCCCCCCCCCACTTCGAGCATTGCGTGTAGGTAAAACGCCAAGGGGCGGTAAATGTTTTAAACAAAAATAATAAAGAAGGGCAAATTTTATTTATTTGAATAAAATTTCTGGTTCTATTTGAACAGAGGATACCAAATTATATTTAAACATCTTGATCGTGGTTTAATTTAGGTTGATTTCGGGCTTCATCAGCAAGTTATGGGAAACCTTATAGAACCTCTCTGTCCGTCCGTCTGTCGACAATTTTCAACTCAAGAACTACTAGCGCTAGGAAGGTGGTTTAGGTGTCGTTAGCCCGTATAGATCATACATATCGCAGGAGGGGAGAGTCCGGGAAAAGGGGGCAACTTGTAACTTTGGAACTACTAGACGTAGAAAGGAGGTTGTGTTGAAAAAATCTCGCCGCATTTTTTCCCAACAAAACATTGATTATCCAAATAGGATACTCGCTGCTGAAGCCTGGCGGTAGCATATCGTCGCTCCCATCACAAAGTGACGTATCTCAAAATTTGGCAGTTTTGAATTAGGACCGTCAGAATATGGCACTTTGTGCATATTTTCTTGTCTCAAATCACGTATCTCTGTGATTAGTCGTTCAAAAGTTATTAACAAAAATACGTTATAAGAACATTAACAAGCATATGAAGGTGCATTTCTTTAAATCGCTCTCCTGGAAGTTTGAAAAAATGAGATCCGTCATTTTGTGATGGGAGCGATGATATATGCAGTGCACAGTCCCCTCGATTAGACTCCACCTCACTCGTTTATTTATTAAGTAGCTCTCATAAACTAATGTTTCTTTCGCTGAATCAACGTCCGAAACCCCAGGAGAATTTGTTTTTAATGGTGGGACAGTCACGAAATCAGGTTTTTTTTTTTTGTACCTCTAATATACTCAGTAATTCTAGCCTGGGCATCTCATTTTGTCATGCCAAACATTGCTCGCTGCATTAGCATGTAGGTTAATAAACACCGCCCCAATTTTTTTCTCTCTATATATATATAATCAGTGGCGAAGCGTGGTTTCTTACACAAGGCAAGCACTCGGTGCTGACATATTGGAAAAGCATCGTTATCATTTTGTGAAACGTTACGGTACACAACAGTGAATCAAAAACTACGGTTAAGTACTGCAATATATTATTTTATCTCAGAAAATCGATATATTGTTATGTATTACATTTGTTTACACATTTATGTAATTTAATAAGGTTGAATATTTGTATATAAAAAGATAATGATGATTCATGTAAAATAATTACCGGCAACACAAACACGAGTTTACACGAATGCAACCAGATTAGGAAGTATATTAAAAGGTACGGAACCGTACTAATATTTCATGTGCCACTTTATAACCAGTGCTATAAGTTTTTCTAAAACCGAATTCCCTTCCAACTATTCAAGAATTCCCGCTGAGTTCTATAAAATCCCGCCAAACTCGTATCAATAAAAATCCATAGAAATTCTGGGGTTCCATAACTTCCACATACACAGTTACACACACGTGTGAGCGTTGCTTTCAAGGCAAACGGGCGCACGTTATATTAAAAATACTTCACTTCCCTTCTGCCTTCAACGCGACGATAAAATGTTTTAGCAAAACTGAAAGACAATCACTTTGCGCTGTAAGTTGACATCGTGCTTGAATTCCCGTTTTAGTATAAAAAATCCCGCTAGACCTTGCAAAATCGGGCCAACTGACAGCACTGTAAAAGATACTTTTAAGGAATTAAGAACAATAGTTTTCGTGTTGCCAGACATTTTGGTCAGAAGCTCAAGCTACCCCATCCACAGCTTTTTCTGTCCTTTATAAGGCGTGACCATCTCCTTCCTCCCCTTCCTCGGCCATAAAATTTTGGACAGGGGTTTGGAGGGACGGAAAATGCTGAGATTCTAGTTGCTTGCTTTGGGAACCGCTCAGTTTAGCTGCAAAATTGGTGTGCACTAAATTTAGCGAAAGTTTTCATAGCATTGAATGTAGCAAAGGAAAGTGTGCGCTTCTTTACAAGAAAACTGTTCGTTAAATAAAGTTATCTTAAAATTTCGTTGGCAAGCACTGCTTGCTTTGCTTGCTCCGTATCCTCGCCTGTGATATATATATATATATATCACATTGGATGTACACAGATCAGATTAATTAGATTGTTTAATTTGGTTCCTTCTGTCACGTTTTCGTGGTAAAACATTTCACTTCCTAGCGTCGTCTCGGCTTATACTTTTCATATTATTATTATTTTATAACAGGAGCTCTGCCTCAGTAACTGTTTAATACTCCTGTTCAGTGGCGTAGGTAAGGGAAGGAATATGGGGGATATATCCCCCGCCTTGACGCCATTAATATGAACTTGGAAAGAGAGTATTTCTGAAAAAAAAAACGTTATGTTTGGAAACATATAATTGTTAATTAAAAGACAAAATTAGTTGTGGTGATAACAGCACTATGGCTTACACTCATCCCTATTGTCAGTTTAACAAAAAATAGATAAAGGAGCGTATGGACCTCCTTATCAAATCACCCACAAAAAGAACGTTTTTACACCTCTTGATGTATTGGATTTCAATGGTTTTTGGTATATGAGTGGCGTGTTTTAACGATACGAAAATTCCATTTTTCGGGTCAGTTATGTGGAATTATCAATTTTCAAAAATTGAAAAATTCCAAAATTTCACAATAGCACAATATACAAAACACCCTGAAGCTCTGCAACCACTGATATTAGAGAAATGATTTAGGGCTCTTTCCATGCGTTTTAATTTGATGTACAACACACCTCACTGTAATGAAAATATTTTTTAACGAATTATCAAAATTTTGATTTTTGAAAATCTAAAACAGACACTATTTTTATTAATTATTATTATTGATATCATATATATATATATATATATGTTGATCTTACAAATAGTGGCTAGAGGTATGCAGAGTTTGAGAATGGAGAAAGGATGGGTTTCAGAGCTACGGATTTTTTAATTTTGATGTCATGTGCAAAATAAAGTATATTACAGTACAGGGTGATTCAAAAGTCCCATCACAGTCTTGTTTTCCCAAACCGACAAGGAATTAAAACATCGTAGTACACACGTGAATATCAAATAGCTACAGATATCAACTTCCAAATTCAACTAATACAAATGATAGTATGTCGCACAAGTGTTATCTAAGGCTTGATTATTTTTAAGAATGAAAACACTCAATATAAGAAAGAAAGTCTCCCACAGTTGGTATAATTTTAATCTCCCTTTGTAGTACATAAAATATTCTACACCAATTGCAACTTTCGAAAGCGAAACTGACAAGAATGGAATGTTGAATTCAAACTGCAATGGAAGTAGATCAGATATCCATATTTTTTTTAAAGTTCTTTAGATTTTGTACAACCCGCATCTCACATACGTGTATACGCTAAAGATGATATTTTACAGTCTGAAGCGAATAAATATATCTTATAAAAAATAACTCTCAAATGCGTCTGAACAGACTGGCAGCTCTGAGAAATCTGTCATCAAACTGAGCGTATGTATGATCCTTGATTAATATTGATCGAGAAAGCCTTCGTTCTTGACAAAATCCAACCTGAAGTTTCAAATATGACTAAATTTGTATGACTGAACTAGGCAAACCACAGATATTATTTTCCCGCACAATGATTGTGGTGGTCTGAAATTACAATATATATATTTATTTATTTTGGTGTATTGGGTTGCATAACTGCCAAAAATATGATTTTCTATATATTCCCTCTCTTCAGAAATTCCTATCTACGCTAGTGCCCCTGTTTAACCATAGAGCGCATAGAGTATAGATTAGAATAGAGAGAACTTTCATGACGTCACTTGAAGCCAAATATACTACTTAGAGACACCCATATTGTGTGCCCTCATTTGAGTTCCTCTGTACCGAGTTCTGTGCGTCAGCCGGTAACATTTTCGAAGCACACATTTCTGTCGTGTGACCACAATCATAGATCTCATAATAGATAGACTTAACATGCTTCCCCATTTCTGGCTGCACTAAAACTAATGAGTTTTTTTGTTCAGAGCACGTGATTTTGAATTTATCCGCTAGATAGCTCTGGCATAGTTGTCATATTTTAATATGAGGTCTATGACGGAGCTACCTAGCGGATGGATTCAAAATCACGTGTAGTACTTTTTTTTTAAGAATCAGGAGCTGTCGTTAAATAAAATTACTTCAAAGCGCTTAACTGGAGAATTATCGATGCCCCCCCCCCCTCTTGGTTAAATTATATTTAAAAAATACTATTAAGTATAGTCATTAGGCGTGTTGGTGAGGAGTTCCGTTGAAGACCAGCATTTTAAGTTATAAGCGTTGTATTGTTTAATGCAGTGTTTCCGAACATTTTTTTTTAAGCTTTCACAAAAATGTAATGATTGTTTACTGTGACAATGAGTGTTTCGTGTATATTTCCTAAAACGAAAAGTATTGAATGGAAAAAAAACGACGCCCTTTTTTGTTGTTCTTCTGGATTTCTGGCGGCTGACGTCAAATATTCATAGACGGCTCAAATGTGGCTGGATGATGGCGCCCACCAAGTGGGCATTTGAACGGCAAAAAGATACTGGAAGGACACTATAGGAATGCCGTAGTGGGAAGGACACTATAAACGATACTGGAAAACAGATGTGATAAGTAACGTGTTATTTCCTCCATTCTGTTATTTTCCCTATTTCTAAATCTTGTTGTTTCTTGACAATGGAATCACAGAGAATCCGAAAGCTTGTATGTTTTATTTCACCAAGAGAAAGGTCATCGATAATTTTCAAGGTAAGTGCTATGATGGTCATATACTAGTTTGCTAATTAAAAGGGAGGAATGCTGTAATTGTTTGTTATCTTTTCAGTTTGTTTAACGTTTCTACCTTTTATTGCAATCGTTGATTTATATGTTATTACAAATAAAAGAACTATTTAATGGTTAGTTAATTTCTTTACAGGTAGTGGAATCCCAAGCATATGCACTGCAGACTACAGTGAAGGACATCACACCCGCTGGTCAGTATCCAATAGTAGTAAAAAAGTAAAAATTATTTTTACTCATCTGTTAATTTGAACTTACAAGGGAATCTCCCTTCTTTTAGGGGACATTTCGGGAAAAGTTGTATCAATCGATAGAGTGTTCAAATATATGATTACCGCTAAATTTTAATTTATAGAAGAGCATTGCATAACGAGCTACAATAAATCACTGTTTCTTATTTTGTATTGGGGAAACAGTTAACGTGACGTAAACCATTGGGAAATAGGGATGAAAACTATGAAAACTCTCTGTCACAATGGTGAAAACTAATGTGTTGCTACATTTGAAGAAATGATCAAAACAGGAATACCTTGTACACCACGAACATCTCGTGAAAGCAAATTGTACTTATTTTACTCTTTTCCAAGCGTTGGATTGACTTGAATTCTCATTAACGTCCTAAATAAGCAGATGAGCTTCTAAGGACGGGTCCTACAGATTTTCTTAAAGTGGGTTCTGAACTACTCCGGCAGGAATTGAACCTATGACCACGCGCAAAGAAAGTTAGCGTGCTTACCTCTTGGCCACTCCAAATGTTAAAAACAAAAGACCTCGAGTATAGGGTAATAGGCTGAATGATCGATTATGTACTTTGTACCAAGAATGTTTCTACAAGTTCGAGAACACTGGTAAAGAGCGTTGATTATCGATTACAGATTGCCAGAGAATAATGCGATTTCGTTAATAAACTTTTTTCTGACGGTATAATTTTACATATGCTTGATTGATTTTTATTGCTTTCCGGCAACACATGTGAGTGCTACAGAGCACAGTGGTATGGAACAAGTCAGTTATCACATATAGAGAGTTTGTAACATAAACATTGAACATAAAATAGTAAAAATTAATATAACAATAAGATCATGGATCATTGTTTTCCAATGGAAAAAGAGATCGGCATCTAGAGGCTGGACAAACTCTGTTGCGTTATCAGGAATACGCATAAGTAAAGTTTTGTTTGTTCTCTGGCGTCTGTGTTTGCTTAACATGTTCATAGTTCGAAGTATGTTGCTATTTAACAAGCGCAATCTTCAAATTTCCAAAAATAACATATTATACATGGACAATGCAATATTTTCACACATACAATCAATACATGTTCAAATACACGCTTAACTGTCACACGTCAAATGATTCGCTCCTATTCTTAGTATTTTTCTACTTTTTTTTGCCGAAACTTTTTCAAATTATTTATCTTGTGAATTAATGCTCATCCCTAAATAAAAATTAAGCAGTTTTCATATATATTAGACCTCTAACGATTGATACCACTTTGTCCGGATTCCGTCGCAAAGGAAGGGTGACGTTCCCTTGTTAGTCTTACATATTCCTTCAGTCTTTTCTTGTACGTAGGTTATGAATAAGGCGAAAGTTTTTCACTGTAAAATTACAAAATACCCAGTGGTCATTATGCTGGTTTTTGGGTGAAGCCCTCTAAGACAGTTACTAGGTTAGAACACACTTCATTTAGCATTTGTTCTGGAGGTGTTTGAATATCGGATGTTCTATCAGTAGTATTTGTTTGTTTTATTTTAATGAGTTTTTTTTTTTTAGTTTTTTGATTAAGATACGGGTAAATGGAGAAGGAGGAAGGGGACCTAAAGTCAAGGTTTTCGGTAACAGTGTAATGTCCGTTTCGCCAACTCCATACGGAGGGAACATTTTAGGAGTTGTGGTTCTAGGAAGAGCAGTTGATTTGAGAGTTCAGTGCCTTCTCTGAAGTACTGGAGAGTTTGATTGTCAGAAACCTTGTACACCTTGAGTGCAAGGGTCATCTTGTTGTAAAGCTGTATATGTCCGTTTTGGAGACCCATGAGTATTTATTTGGGAATGGACATTCTGTGCATTTTCATTGGAAAGGGTGGTTATTTTGGGTATCTTAAAGACGGTAGATTCTACGGAGCTTTGCTGTGGGGAGCCCTGAACAACTCCACTGTAGGTGGTTCCCATAGTGTGTGACGTAGCTATCGACACTTGATTACTAGCACTTAAAGTAGAAAATTGGCGCAATTCAACTGGACTGAGAGAAACTACATATTTTTATGCTTCACTAGATGTAGTGTTAAGGGCAGCATACTTTTGGACATTTACTTGGAAAATATGATTGGAACATGTGGATGTGCCCACGTAGTGGGGACCAGAACAAGCTAAACATTTGGGAGTAATAGAACATGATGCTATTTCATGCTCACTACCGCAGTGAATCTTATATTTTTCGTGATCAGACTCTGGTAACACTGCGTGTGAAAAGCGAAAACGAAAGATTCGATAGGGGAGCCAGAAATAACGACCCGGTCGGGGTAGTAATACACACTGTCGAAAGAAAGAAACGAAAGTATAAAGATACATGACCGCACCTAACCTTACCTAACCTCCACTAATCCATGATCACTAATTTAAGATAATCTACGATAAATGCAAGAAAGCAATTATTAATAACAAATATGAACAGATAGAAGTGTATTTTGAAAGAAAAAAAATAAAGAAAATCACTTGTCCCCACCAGGATTCGAACCTTGGTTCTTTCACTCAACAAGCCGACGCCTTAACTACCAGGCCACCGAGGCGACCTTGCAGACGGGATTTCGAAGTTGTATTTACAGTGCACGTGTGTTACGCAACAACGCTAAGATGTCATTCGCGTGTGGATTACTGGTGGGACCGGCTTCTCAAAAATATACGCTCCCGTTCAACTGTTTTTGCAGACTTGTTACCCTTAGTAAGATTGTTTCTAATAAGACTCTGCTTATTCCTAACTGTCTGAATGTTTTGATGAACTATACAGGTTGTTAATTAAAACATCCGACAAGAAATATTCCGGTTCCAGCTTTCCGGCTTGAATATCGGAGCGCATTTTTAAATTTGCCACGTTGCTGAGCCATTGTTTTCTGGAAGCACCGTTTATGGTTTGACGGTGCTGTACTCCAGCAATAGATAGAGTCTGTGGATCACGACTTCTTTTTCCTGAGTATTCTCCAAGGACAGTCTTCTTATTCTAGGACCTTCTCGCTGCAGTATTATCTCGGTCTAGGTTTGGTATTTTATGTATTATAAACAAAACAACTAGTTTTGGTGTATTAAGGAGATTAGCACCTTCCTGAGTGTTCTTAGCTTGCCTTAATGGTTATCGTATCGGAAAGCTGATCCGGAGGACCTGAGATCGAATCCTGTCGTGGTTATATTTAAACTTTTTAAAGAAAACTATTTGTATTCGTCACTTATGTATATACGCATTAGGAAATTTAATAAAATTAAAGGGCTAGTGTGGGTTAGGCTTCGGTAAGCCAGGTTCGTTTTTTTTTATTGCACATGCGTGGTTATATTTACATTTTTTTAGAGGAAAATGTATTTTTTCTTTTGTAAACTTATTTACGCATTAGGAAATTTAATAAAATTAAAGACCAAGGGTTAGGTAAGTCAGATTTGGTGTTTTTTGTTTTGTTTTATTGCACACGTGATTCACATGGGCACTCAGACTTCATCCAGTTCCGGATATTGCTCCCGCGAGAACGATGTTCGACCAATTCTGACATTGTTAAACAGACAAAATGGCGAACTCCTAGAGTAGAAACAGAAATGACTTTTTATTTTGTGGATCAAATGCTGTCCGCGTGTTGTACCGTGTAGGGGAAATCACAGCGAGGATTTTTTTAAAAAAAATCCTATAGATGAATCCAAATAAGCTGTTTTTTGGGAAATAAATTTACATCGCAGTAACTGGATGCAAAGACATGGGCAATGGCT
This sequence comes from Lepisma saccharinum, assembly GCA_022664845.1. Taxonomy (NCBI): domain Eukaryota; kingdom Metazoa; phylum Arthropoda; class Insecta; order Zygentoma; family Lepismatidae; genus Lepisma; species Lepisma saccharinum. Next base: position 20,130 of record JAGDQP010031327.1, read on the forward strand.
TATATTGTGCTTCATTAAGTATTCCTAGTTTATTTTTCGTTTAACCTACAATAATAAGTTATTTATACTCAGTGTTCGATTTATTTTAAATTATGAAGGGTTGATCCTAATACCAGTGGTTGCTGGTAAGTTTCAACATAGGGCCTGCTTGCGTAGAAATACAAAGATTTTATCTCTGGTTGGGATGATATTCGGAATCAACAACCGGGGACGAAATCCTCAGGCATCAGGGGAATCCGCGTCAAATTGAACACTGTTTATGCGATTAAATGAGCCTCAAACAATTCTGGGTCTAATCACATACTGTACATGTGAGGGTTTTTGAATATAATGTAACTTTCAGAAAAAAAAATCCCTTTTTTCCCTCTTTCAAGAGATGACAAGTAATACAAAGTATAGACTCCATGCGTTCCTTTAATTATTTGAATGTTTCGTTTCTAAATACAAATGATTTGTGATGCATACTGAGTATATTTTCATTTAAATCGGGTGAATTTATTATCAAAATAAGATAATTGTGAAGATAAGTTAGGGGTATACTTTACGTAGCTCATTCAAAATAAGTTTCATCTACCCCAACTTCCGCCTCTTACATCTCTTTTTCTTATAAAGACACCAGTGACACTTCTAAACACATAATTATAGCAACAGCCAAAAAAAAATAACTCATTTCGTTAAATACATACTAGAGTTCACTACAGGCAAATAAGAGGCAGGTGGATAAATACTAACGGGTCACTTCGTGTTATAAATCAGGATGACACGCAGTTTGCTGTAAAAGTCACGGACGGTTTCAAGTAATTGTCAAGACGGCTTAGAAAAAGTGTGGATATAATAATGTGTCTTACCTGTAATGATGCACGGGTGTAAAACATGGACATTAAATGCGCAAACGGCTCAAAGAATTTTAGTCACACAAAGAGCAATGGAGAGATGCATGCTAAGAATAACTTGGAGGGACAGGATGACAAATTAACGGATTCGCGCAGAAACAAATGTAAAAGATACAATCAAGACTGCGAGGAAGATGAAGTGGAGATGGGTAGGTAATATAGCTAGACAAACAGATGGAAGGTGGACCACAAATGTACTACATTGGATTCCTAGAGAAAAGAAACAACCGAGATGACATTCAAATGCAAGATGGATAGATGAAATCAATCCTTTCTCAGGAGCTATATGGATGAGGACAGCAGCAGATCGAGATATGTGGAGAGAAAAGGGCCTTCATCCAGCAGTGGATAGAAAATGGCTGAATATGATTTTCACATCACGTTTACCACTCACACCATGTCCGTGGCCAAACAAGAATTGATCTACAGTAAATAGTCTCTGGACTTCACTCTTTTCCATAAACACTTCACACTTCCATGTCTCGAAATTAGGTTAAATTTTGCGTTAAATTTTAACATTGGGAATTTACTGAAGAATTTTTGAGTGCGTGTCATAAAAACCTGCCCCTTTTAGTATGGGTTCCTATTTTAAGATTTCATATTTTTTACAGGATTCCTTTGTTATTTGCTGCGTCATAAAACATTCAATTGACAATTGAAGGGAAAGGGGGGGGGGGGACAAGGAATGTCACAAAATTGCTTTTCCTAGAGAAACCTGTTTTAATGTTGAAAACCTCGTAAGACATATGATTCGCCAATCCTTTTGCCGCTTTTTCCGTGGACAGTTCTACGTTTCAGCACGAAAGGAATATTCTGTTCAATAGTAGGACGTTTCACCAACAGAAAAATGGACAGAACCCGAAAATGGACATTCTTTGCTTTTTTCCTTCCTGCAATTTGTAGTAGAACGACAACGTCGTTCTGGACGAAATACTTATTTCTTCTGTTCTTTTCGCAGTAAATCCCTTATAGAGAAAGCTGAA